>CAJHQQ010000698.1:0-152791 GCA_905132885.1 Moricandia moricandioides
TGGCACAGCATAGTCGACCTGTTGTTGCCATGGCTAGGAGGTCGATAAATCGTCTTCGGGCGTATGTCACCGAGCACATATTTGGCGTTGTTTATGGCCTGTTAGTGGGCAGCGGGTGTACCTCGCTAGGACCATTGTTTGTTCTTCGGGTACTTTAGGTACTGTGTTTGTTATGTGTTAGAATTAAATTATATTTATTCAGAATTTTATGACCGGGTCCATGGACTTCGGGTTTAGCATCCCATACCTCACTGAGTGACTCCCATGTTGCTCACCCCTCTTTCTTCCCCTTTTAGGTGAGCATGACGAGTAGTCGGATATATGGACAGTTTGGTGTCTTTGGGATCGTCGTATTTATATCGAATTTTCATTCGGTTTCATACGATTTTTTGATATGAATTATTCTGGTTATTAAATGTAAAAAAATGATTTATCCACTTTTATTTTAGTAAATATTTTAATATTTTATTTGATATTTTTATAAATCGCTTTAATTTGATTTTGTATCGGTAGTAGCACGCCGTTCTCAAGAGAGGAGTAGACGGGTGTTACAATTTGGTATCAGAGCGGGTTCCGTTGCGACTCCGACACGGGATGGCGATTTGTGGGAATTGGTTTTCAAAGATTTTTAATATTTTCGGGATTGAGAGTTTTCATGAGACCCTTTTTTAAAGGTTATTCGATTAATCTTTAGCATTCCCTATTTTTGTTTTGTTTTGCAGGAGAAGTCTAAATTTCTGTTCGTTTCCACCTTGTATTCTTCTTTCCTTTGTAACCGTTGAAGCTCTTTTTCGGTTTCGAATTCGAGGACGAATTCCATTGAAGTGGGGGAGAATTGTAACGACCCGGTTTCCGTAAACGATCATCTGAATTTTTGCATTAATTAATTTTGACTTAACCAAATCATTTCCTAAACCATCTTAATAAATAATCGTATATATGCTTAGAAATGCCCTAGCCGTATGCCTAGGCAGCCATCTTCATCATCTTCTTCCTTGAGCTCTCCTATGGTATCTCTCTCTCTCGTTCCCTCACCTCGGTTTCTCTTTCATTTTCCTGTGTTCTTCGACGCTTCAACCGTACCGATGAGGAGATGAGTGTTACAATCATCACCACCGCTTGTCCCAATCATCGACTGCCACTTCTCATCAACCCATAGCTGCCATTCATAACCGGTGAAACCATCCTTGCATCATATATAGCCTTTCTAAATTGATGTGTTTTCGTGGTGTAACATGACCGAGGCGAGAACATAAGAGAATCCAGAGCCACAGTCTTTTCCGTAATCCATGTCGTATGGTTTAAGTTCCTCTTTTCCTTGCTTCTTAAACTACAAGCAACCTTTTATCTTTATCCCTAGATCTAATCTTTTCTTCTGGAACCGTTTGTATATGCATGAGCATCTTGGATCTGCTTTTCATGTGCCATCGTAACCTTTTGTACGTCACCGCATCCATAATATTATGAACCGTGAGGTTAAGTCCCCTTTCCCATGTTACTTGTTAAAATTTTTTTTTCTCATATATCTATTTAATCATATTGAATAATGTAATATAGGCTCAAGAACGAGCAAAATCGGCCAAAATTTGAGAGAGAAATCGAGTGTTTACTCGTGTGTGTTTTTGGCGGTTTTGGAGAAAAGTGATTTATGAATTGGAGTCGTGTCGAGTTAACCTACTCGACATTCGACCGTTGATCGACGGTCCTATAGGGGTGTCGATCGATGGTTTGTTCGGTGACTCCACATTCACTTAAGAAATTCATAAATGCATAAATAATTGATAAATAATTATTGTATAGTTGTTGTTAATTCATTACTGTTATTATATATAATATATATTTTCTCTTTTGTTTTCCTTAATTTATTATTATTTTTATTATTATCTATAATATATATATATATATATATATATATATATATTAAATTAGTAGGTTGCCTCCCACTCAGCGCTTGTTTAAAGTCGTTAGCTTGACGAAAAATTGATTTATCATTCGGGGTCAGGCGCCACTAGACGCATGGTCTGAGTATGCAGAATTTCAGCTTAGCCCAGTAATGTTTCACTCGCTGCCCATTCACCATGAAATCCTCTCCTTTAGGATTAAATAGGACAATTGTCCCGTAAGGCATAACTTCTTTAATGCTGAAGGGGTCCACACAAACGAGAATGTAGTTTTCCGAGAAATAAAGTCAACGAGAGTTGTAGAGTAGTACTGATCGTTTGGTATCGAAATTCCATGAAATAATTTTCTGTCGTGATAGGCTTCGTCTGTTTGTACAATTTCGATTCTCGTAGGCGCGATACCTTATTTCGTCGAGCTCATTTAGTTGAATTTAATCTCTTTTCTGTTGCGGGTTTAGCATCAAAATTTATATTTTTTATTGCCCATTCGACTTTATGCGCTAGCTCTACAGGGAGATGACATGCTTTTCCATAGAATTAGGTGAAATTGGGATCGTTCCTAATGGTGTTTTAAACGCTGTTCGGTATTCCCAAACTGCATCATCTAACTTCAAAGACCAATCTTTACGGGTTGATCCGACCGTGTTTTTTAGGATTTCTTTGATATGAAGGTTGGACACTTCTACTTTTCCGCTGGTCTAAGGATGATAGGGTGTAGTTACTCGATGGTGAACTCCATGTTTCTTGAGTATTTATTCGAACACTTTGTTAATGAAGTGGTACCTCCATCGCTTATTATGATTCGCGCAACTCCAAATCTAGGAAAGATAATACTCTTAAAGAGTTTAACGACTATGGCAGCATCATTTTTTCGGAGTTGCTATTGCTTCCACCCATTTAGATACATAGTCAACAGCGACCAGTATGTATTTATTTTTGTGCAAAGAAGGGAAAGGGCCAATAAAATCCATGCCCCAACAATCAAACACTTCAACTTCAAGTATGAAATTTTGTTCCATTTCGTTTCTCTTGGTGATTTTTCCTCTTCTTTGGCAGGGGTCACATTTCTCTACGTAAGGGTATTTTCCCAAAATGGGAAGCCAACAAAGAATGTGTCAAAGGATCCGGGGTCGGATCAGAAATTAAAAAAAAAAGAAAAATCCTTGCAACGCAAGAAACTCCCAACATGGAGACGAAGAAACGAAGGGAGCGCACAACTACATTATTAACTCCGGATCGGAGCAAGGATGGACGGTGGGTAATACGTGGATCCAAAATCCGAGTTACGACGCTTCTGCGATTTTCACCAAACGCGCGGACACTCGACCATTAACAGGAAATTTCTCGGCGCAAGATTGGCCGCAAAACTGCTCTCCGGAGAATTGTTAGGAGTCTCCAGCGTAAAGGATCTCATCCGCGACTCAGATCGTCCCCCAAAAAATGACCGAACTCCTCTAACTGAGAAACCTTCCCAAGGGGACCAATCGGGAGAAAAGCGCGGAAGAAGGCAGGATGATAAGGGCAACGACAGCAACCTTCGCAGGGTAAACATGATCATCGGCGGATCACAATCTGCAGCGACACCGTCTCGGCCATCAAAGCTTATCAGCGGAAACTGAGACTAGCGCAAATTCAAAAATCTGGCCCACGATCAATGACACTCCGAAAGAAGTCATCACTTTTGACGAAGAAGAAGCCGGAGGAATCGATCAGCCGCACTGCGACCCACTCGTAATCGATCTTGTGATAAGAGATCTCGAGTTCGCTAGGGTCCCCATAGACACCGGAAGCACAGTCAACGTCATCTTTCGTGACACTCTTAAGCGAATAAACATCGAGTTAGGATAAGTTGTACCATCACCTAAGACGCTAACCGGTTTCTTTGGCATAACATCAGTGACCTTCGAATCTATCAAATTACCTGTGGCATAAAAAGAAGTCACCAGGATCGTCGATTTCACGGTCGTCGACCACCCCGCTATCTACAACGTCATCATGGGCACGCCTTGGCTAAACGCCATGAAGGCAGTCCCATCAATTTACCACTTAGGCATTAAGTTACCAACTCACAACGGGATTGCCGTTATTTGGGGCTGCCAGAAGCAGTCGAGACTCTGCTTCCTGGCCCAACACAAGCTAAGACAAATCATGAACACCGCAATGACAAATTCCAAGTGCCCGAGGATAGCCTAGGGATCAGCCGAAAGTACTTCGGGCAAGGACGACCCTGGACCGTCGATTCTAGCAACGGCCAGCGAACAACCAGTTCCTATGCCCGACACGCCCATCCTATTAAAGAAGACAAGCCCAACAGAAGACGTCGACTCAGAAACTGATGTAGTCGACACAGACACAACGGCCAAGTAAACAGACTCGCCCAAATAAACAGAACTACGAGATGGCTTGATCCTCGAAAGAGGTACGTAGGCAGCTCGTCAAAAGACGAGTTCAGCTATCCCCCTCTTTGAAAAGGTACGTAGACTCTCCCTGACTTTTATTAAACATTTGAAATAGAATGTGATGCATCTGGTGTTGGTGTAAGTGATGTGCTTATGCAGGAGAAGAAACCTATAGCTTTCTTTAGTGAAAAGCTTGGAGGAGCTACTCTCAACTATCCAACGTATGACAAAGAACTCTATGCGCTTGTCAGGGCCTTACAAACATGGCAACACTATCTCTGGCCTAAGGAGTTTGTCATCCACACAGACCATGAGTCTCTCAAGTATCTCAAAGGACAACAAAAACTAAACAAGAGACATGCTAGGTGGATTGAATTCATCGAAACTTGTCCCTATGTGATCAAGTACAAGAAAGGTAAGGAAAACATAGTTGCTGATGCACTATCTAGAAGGTATGTCCTCTTATCAACTCTTGAAACCAAGTTACTTGGATTTGAACAAATCAAAAACCTATACACCATTGCTTCTGATTTTAAGGAGATATATGCTTCTTGTGAAAAGTTTGGACGTGGTAAGTAGTTTAAGAGTGATGGTTTTCTCTTCTTTGAAAATAGACTATGTGTGCCTAACTCCTCTTTGAGAGATCTGTTTGTCAAAGAAGCTCATACAGGTGGACTTGTGGGACATTTTGGCGTGTCTAAGACAATGAAAGTAATGCAAGAACATTTCTTCTGGCCACACATGAGAAGAGATGTTGAGAAAACTTGTGAACGATGTGTAACTTGCAAACATGCTAAGTCCAAAATCCAAAACCACGGTCTGTATACTCCTTTACCAATTCCTTTGCATCCATGGCATGACATTTCAATGGATTTCGTTGTTGGATTACCTAGAACTAAGACTGGAAAAGATTCTTTGTTTGTTGTAGTTGATAGGTTTTCTAAAATGGCTCATTTCATTCCATGTCATAAGACTGATGATGCTGTGAATGTTGCTAGTTTGTTCTTTAAGGAGATTGTTAGAATTCATGGCATGCCTAGGACAATTGTTTCTGATAGAGACACCAAATTTCTAAGCTTCTTTTGGAAAACATTGTGGTCTAAGCTAGGGACTAAACTGTGTTTCTCTACTACTTGTCATCCACAGTCTGATGGACAAACTGAAGTTGTCAATAGAACATTGTCTACCTTGTTGCATGTATTGATTAAAAAGAACCTTAGAACTTGGGAAGAATGTTTGCCACATGTAGAATTTGCTTATAATCATGCTAAACATTATGCATCTAAATTCTCTCCATTCAAAATCGTCTATGGTTTCAATCCTTTATCACTTTTGGATCTAATGCCTTTACCTTTAAGTGAAAGAGTTAACTTGGATGGACAAAACAAAGCTGAACTTGTTAAGCAGATACATGAGAAGGCACGGATCAATATAGAGAACAAGACAAAACTCTATGCCAAGAAAGCTAACAAAGGAAGAAAGAAAATGATCTTTGAAGAAGGAGATTTAGTTTGGATACACCTGAGAAAGGACAAATTTCCTAATGAAAGAAAATTCAAACTCATGCCTCGATTAGATGGTCCTTTCAAAGTCATTAAGAAGATCAACAACAAAGCCTATCAACTGGAGCTTCAAGGTAAGTATAATGTGAGTTCAAGCTTCAATGTTACTGATTTAGTTTCTTATCATGCAGATGAAACGGATTTGAGGTCAAATCCTTCTCAAGTGGGAGAGGATGATATGATCCTAGAAAGCAATGGAACTAAGGAGATGGAACAACTTGAACCAGAGCTTAAAGAAGTCCAAGATGGAGCTAAAGAACAGCGTGAACCTAAGGATACAAAGGACAAGGATCTAAATGTACATGTTGGTCCAATGACTAGGTCTAAACAAGCGAAATTCCAGCAAGCTCTTCATTAACTTTTACACACTATTCAGGGCAGTCTAGAGTGTGCTTATCCAACCACTGTGGTTGTGATTCAAGCCATCTAAGACATTCATCAAGAGAGGTGTTGTGACTTGCACTCTTTTCCTTGTTTTGGGTTTATCCCATTGGGTTTTCCAAACAAGGTTTTTAATGAGGCTTGAACACAACAATTATACAAAAGCCTCTTGATGAAACTAAGCCCATTTCTACCTTAATTTCGTGCAAGAATACACCAAGAGTCTTTTCTTATTTTCAAGTTTGAAATTAGTCTTTCTTTTAATTGTTTTGTGTGTTTCCAAGAAGTTGTGCATGTACAGCCTTCTTCTCTTTATATTCTGGTCGAAATCTCTGAATAAGACATCAAACTCTTTTCTAAAAACCCAAGTATTCTCTGAATCCTGTTTGATCAAAGCTTGTCTAGTGTATTTCGGATTCTTCCTTACATTGCGAGCAAAAACCGATAGTCTGAGAGCCATTCCGCAACTCTTAGAAGTATCAACTCAATCCATTGCTTATTACATCATCAAAATCGTTGGAGAGCATTCAGGGACGTGATCCTCTCACCTAGGATCATATCACTTTTCCTATAGATGGACATTCAGATATCTGTTTGGATTTAGTTGGTCTATTCCGACTTCTAATTTTTAAAATTAGAAATTTAATTCTGATTCGGATATTTACATATTTCAGTTTGAATTTGGTTTAGAGTTGGTTCGAATCATTGCTGATTCGGTTTGAGTTTGGATACCCATTTTGATTATGTAATTTTTAACGAAAATCTAAATATACTTAAGTTCTCAAAATCTTAAAATAAAAAATAATATAAAACATATAAATTTGAATTATGTAAAATTAATTAATTAAATTTACATAAAAATAGTTCAATTTAAATATTTAGATGGAGAACATATAAATATTTTTAGTATTTGAAATTTTTTTTGTTATTATAGATATTTACTTATAACTATTTTAATAATATTTAGATATTTTTATATGTTTGAATATCTAATAGATAGAAATTTAAATTAATTAATATATTTAAGTTTATAATTGTGATATAGATATTATTGGTATCCAAAATATTTCAGGTTGATTGGATTCGAGTATGGTTATCCAAATATAAAAAATTCAGATCTATCTAAGTACTTAGTCAATTTTAGTTTATGTTATTACTTTCAAATCCAGTTTGGTTCGGTTCTTCGGATCTATATATATTATCAAACTTATTTTCTTCTACTAATATAAAGAAAAATGAAATAAATGTATTACAAAAAATTTGGATTTATTTTACATAAATGATTATTAGACCATAGTTTAAGACTATTAATAAAAATAATTGGACGTCATGTTAATATTGGTGAACATGTTGCAAAACTAACGTAGTCTATAACCAATAACATGTACTTTCTTATAAAAATTCTTGGTAAATATAATAAAAATACAATATAATCGAGTCAAAGAGGTTATAATTGTGTTGAAAATATGTGATCTGTTCATTCGGCAGATGAATTTTGTTTTTCAATCGATTTTTTGAATTTCTTTTCTTTTAACGCTTTTTTTTTTGTTTTCTGATTTTTTTCCACCAGTCTGATTCTTTTTATAATTCTTGATTTGATATTAAAACTTTGCAAAGAAAAAAAATACTTAAATAAACTAGAGATCCGAATTTGTGTGTGTTTTTTTCACCTCAATTTCTTTACAGAAACCTCAATCATGACAAAGTTCGGCAATGTACGATACTTTCAATTTCTAAAACAATTCTCATTCCAACATTTTAGTTGATGTGAATCTTAATGATTTTTTTTTTATTTTTTTTATATTATTCAGTAGTTGCATGGAGAGAAGTTCAATTCACTAATACAAAAGTTAAAGTACAGAAATTAAAAATGATTTGATTAAAAAATTATTGTGTGAACACATTAAATTATATGCAGTAGAATTAGAAAAATTAATGTGTGAACGAATTAATTGTTACACAAAGATTTATTTAAAAGAAAAGTAATAGTTTGCATTAAGATTAATTTTTTTATGAGAAACGTTTCCCACTCGACACATCATCGTTTTTGAAAATAATTTTTTTTTTAAGACACGTCACAGACATTGTGAATAAGTTTTAAGCTAAGTTTTAAAAGTGCTTCTCCTTTAATATATATGGGACTTCTCAAAATTATTGACAATATATATATATATATATATAAGGTTTCATCCCACCCCAAATCATGTCAAGTGACCTAGCCCGACAACTCAAAGGCCGGATAAAAAGACAATAAGCCTACGAAGGATGAAGGCATATCCCGAGTTATAAGAAGAGTTAGTGCTGACCGCACACGTTCAACCCAAAACTTAATGACGACCTGAGAAATAAAGACGGCTTGAAGATGCATAATACCCGCCGAAGACCACGACTGTCACAATCATCCTGCAAAAAGTATAAAAGAATGGTAAAGGAGGGGAAACCAATCACTTCATATCAAAACTTTACTAAAATTGCTATTATTATACCCCTTGTTCATAACACTTTCATAAACCTATAAGATCAATAATATTCACCTTTTAACACCGAAATCATCGATATATTTTACAAATTTCTATATTGACACATTAATATAAATCCAAATCTTATTTTATGATTAGATTTTGAATTCCATCATTTAGCGCTGTAAGAAAAGTGAAAATATACACAAAAACCCCTCTAAAGATTCCAAAGTAAGACACACATCACAATGATAGGAGTAGATACATTTGGTGTTATAGGAGCAGAAAACAACTCCAACCTCACCCCGCATGGACAACGGTTCAACCCCGGCATAATTCATATAGCCATGCGAACATCATTTCTAAGTTCAAGCCAATGTACAAGTTTTGCCCCAATATGCAGGTCAGTAACACACTGAAGAACGACGGGCCCTAGGACAGCCAAAGGAGCGGCCCGAATATCTGGTCACCCCACTACCGGAATCCCCTCGAATAATTTCTTCGGAAAAACAAGTGAACGAGGTTGGAGTCCTGAAACATAAACTAGCTCAGACCTCAACCAACCTTAAGATCTTGCAATCGTACCTTAGTCAAGAAACGAGTTCGGCCCCCTAAACAAAAATAATAATTTAATAAGCTCAACAGACGCCATTCAAAAACCATATCCCTAATATTACCGTTATGGACTTCAAATTAAAAATGCTTTCTTACGACGGGATATCGGACGCCCGAGCTCACATGACTTCTTTCTGCGCAATGAGTGCACTCGCTTTAACGATGGGGAACAAGACTGGATACTGCTGATTATTTGCCGAGAGCTTGGCAGAAGCAGATCTGAACTTGTTCTCTCGATTAAAATCAACTTTGTCGACAACTTTAATCAGTTGCCCACACTCTTTATTAAATAGTATTCAATATTCTTTACATGTGGAGATTAATAAAGACCTCTTAAATATATTTCAAGCAAGAAAAGAGTCACTCAGATCATTCATCACAAGGTTTAGATTTGTGTTTTAAGATTTTGATATAAGCGACAATTTGGGGAAAGAATCTCTCAAGAGCGCTCTATCACCAGAGTCCCGCCTCCGCGACAACGTCCTGCTCAACTGACCGAATACCCACAAAGATGCTCTTCATCGATCTTCTAGATTTATCAAGATGGAGGAAAAGAATAAGGCTTTCGCCAAAAAAGTATATTTCGACATAGGGCTTCGCGGACAAAGGTCAAGAAAATATCACAAGCCAGAGTAAGAAAAAAATGGCCACACACTTCCAAAGGAAGAATCACTAGAAACCCAATAAACAATGAGATCTTTGTCCAAATCAAGTTCATTGAGGTCAATCTCGTCAAGATTGGCCTAGAAGTCTTTAATAGACTGTAAGCACCAGTTTGTTGATCATCTCAGTTCTCAATGTTTCTTTGGAAACAAGGAGGGCATTCTGTTGGACGGCCTACAAATATGGCAGAGCTCGCTTGCTCTTCTCAAACCGGAACTGTTACTTTTGGCGGAAGATCTGAAAACATTCCTGTCAACCTCACGCACCTCCTCCATCTTATAAGCGTTATGCCAATGGATCCCATCTTCGAGGTGATCCTGACATTGCAGTGCTCTCGCTGAGCATGCCCAGACGAGTATGGGGCTCAAATTCCATAAGTCTCTTAAATTCAGATCTCACCAGAGAGTCAAATGTTTCATTCAGCTAGGTAAGGAAGGTGGTATTTGAGGCTTCCAATTTCTTAATACGCTCACACCGATCTCTGTTCTCTCCTTCAACCCTTCTGAGCTGACATTCCATTTCTTTCAAGCAATATATCGCATCTTGGCATTTTCCATATTATGTTCTCAGCACAGCATCTCTAAGATCTGAATCTTCTCCTTCTCAAAAAAGTGCGCGATTATAGTACAAATGGAGACGATTTATCATACTCATATGCTGCAGAAAAAGAAATTAGGAAGATCAGAACCTAAATTTAACGAGGAATAAACGCCCCAAGCAAAGAAAACAAAGAATACCCTAGCGTTGTTTTTCCATATGCCTTGGTAAACCTCGTGCTTGGAAAACTTGGACTCCTCAAGAACGGAGTCTCCAGCAAGACGGAATTTTCAATAGAGCTCGACATAGGACATGCCATCATAGGAAATGGTTGTCTCAGTTGGAAAGTTGGAAGAAACATCAAAGTCCCTTTTTTGAGAAGACGATGCTTCTACAGGTTGGGAACTTATCCTTACGTCTGTCCCAACCCTCTTAGCTGAAGAAGCTGATGTCTGGAATCATTGGGTCGAATGAGAAGAGAATGAAGTCTGGAACTAAATAATCTCCCGCGCCAACTTCCATGATATAGAACCGCAGCCCTCGATCTACAGGCGCATGCCGAAAGACGATGCCTAGAAGCAGGCCCATGATTCCTTCTTGACGTAAACCAACGAGCAATCTCTGCAGCAGCTGCACTTTTATCACTCTCAGGGTATTGATTTCGTAGACCTTGGGCTGAAGACAGCACCTGATCCTAAGAGCTTCAACATCCATAACTGAATTTTCAACATCAATGATCTTAGTGTTCACCTTGGCGGTCCCTGAAGAACCAGCGTTGAGGGATCACTGAGCTTTAACAGAAGAAGGAAACTCTTCAATCTGTAGAGGGCGGTCTGCAGGAATAGGAAGGCCAGCGGGACGACCTAGAAAACGAAGCAGAAATCTGCGAAAACCAAAATAAGTAAATCCAAAAGAAACAAAGATCACACTCACGAGAAAGAAAGTCGAGGATATCTGCGATTCGAACGTGAGTAAATGAGGACCAGCTCTGAGATTAGATTCTCTTAAGAATTCCAATAACCCGTTGTATCCTCTCAATGTCGAACAAAGACCCTCCCGGACGAGCTATCAAAGGAAAATTTGTTCCTTCAGACCAACTATCAAAATAGATCAAGTAATAACCTAGCAAAAATATTTACCAGGATCCACATTACACTCAGGTCAAACGAACCACTTGAAGTTCTCAGAGACGAAATTCTTGTCAAAATATGACGAACAAGTACTTGCTCTCTTAATCACGAACCAAGCTGTTCGATGCATTTACTGTCTGAGTGTCATCAACAAGATTGCACATTCCAGGATTCTGGGTAACCATCATGAAATCAGTAATAGCTTTGAGTATTTTCGGTCTCATCTCTTACCCGAGCTCAAACGACAACACCAAGAGACCAACTAAAGTTTGGACTCCACCAACCAGTCGTTGAGAAATAGCTATCCCACACATGTGGTAGTATTTAAATAATAGGGAAGGAAAAAGAAACCAAAGATGACACTCTTTCAAAAACTCCTCATACATCATGAAATACACCATATATGCCAACCAAAGTCTCTCAGACTTATTAGGAAGAAGGAATATTCTCTCCAAATGGACTTCAAGTGACTTTCTCAGGGTTTAAAGAGATCCATAATACTAGCGATTTCATGAGCCGAAAACAGCAAGTAATAAGTAGGCGATCGAATTCTATCCCCAAATCGCGAAGGGAAGTCAAAGCACTGCTTCCGCCACCAACACCCCTCAAAGGAACTGAAGAAGAAGAACAGACGATGCAGGGAAGGCGCATGACGGGACATTCTTCGCCATAAGACAAATTGTTAAACCACCGAGAGATGAAACCAAAGGTGTCATCCTCTAGTTTCTACTGATTCAAAGCAGCATCACTAAAGAAAGAAGGAAAAAATAAAGAACGGAGAAATTTCAGAAAAAAAGAGGATGAGAATAGAAAATATGGGAGTGAAGTGAACAAAAAACTAACTTGTAACAATTAAAAAGTAAATCCTTTCATCAGGATGACACGATGACAGCAAAAAAGGAAAGGAAAGGCTTACTCTCCCGAAAATAAAAGAAAGAAATGACTACTCAAAACGAGTCAGTTCCCAGAAAACAAAATAAAATCTTTCGATTTACATAAAATCTTAGGCCGCACCAACAATTAACGCAAGTAACAATAATCTTGAACTGAGTGTCAAAACTAATAAACCAAATGTCGGAAATACACAAACCAGATCGGAATAAAAAACTCATTTTCATTCTGCATTTATTACTGTTTTTTTCTGCCACAGTCAATTATTTTTTGATGAACTTTCAATTTATTGATCAAATACTGACTGAATGAACATTTACAATGCTAATTTCCTATAATGAAACGTAGAAAAACCCTAAAGAATGAAAAAATAAAAACAGCCAGAGTAAAAAAAAACTTAGTCTGATGTCAGACCATCTTTCCACTAAAACAATACTAGGATGGGCAGACATCAAACCACCTTCTGACTAAACTTTCCAGCTTGTGTGTTCCAGAATAGCGAAGCGATACAATGCGGTTTTCAATACATTTCTCAGCGGTACGAGACATAGCTTCAACCGGAATCCAAACTCCTCCATTGCGTCGTGAGTTTGTTTCCCTCCAAATCATATATAAGCCTGTTTGAAAACCTAGACGTATGAGGACTACATCCAACTTGTTTCAAGGCGCAATTAAAGATGATATTCTGTCTGACCAGTCCGGCGTGATCTGATCTGTGTGTAACCTGAATGCAATGATCATCAACAGAGTGAACTGTAGGTACAAGCAAAAACTAAGTGATCCCTGCTCTCCACTATCTTTGGACATAATTTACCGCCTTGTGAATTACCCCACTGTCGCATTCTAGTACCTGTGGAGAGCCTTGTAACGATCCAATTACCGCCACAGTCCATTTGGCCCAGCAAGGCCCATTAGGTTTTCAGGAAACCTAGGTGAGTCTCTATTTAAACAAATTTAGCCTCATTATTTTATTCAAACAAGACTAAAGCGTCGAATCTTTGTAGAAACTGAGCCATCAAGGAGAGTTGAGATCGCCAAGCCGCCTTAACCGCTGAGATTGCCCAGTGAACTGCCATCAGTCGCCGAAATTAACACCGGAAACAACTGTATCCCTAAGCTTTAGCTATGGTCATTTGATAAATCACTCGTCTCTCTCTAACTGTCTGATTTATTTTCGAAACGAAGGCCACCATTGTGTTCGTGACACCGAGACGTGTCCAGAGCAGGAAGCCTAGACAAAGAGCCTCCGTCACGTGTGGCCGGAAGTCCCACGCGTTAATCTCACGCGCCGTCGCAGTCCGCAGGAGCCACCACGCATGTAGCCGATGTGTCACCGTCTCTGACCACCGTTCACCGGAGTCGCCGTCTCCGACCACAGTACGTTCACCATCGGGAATGCGCCGTGTTGCCACTGCGCCTCCGACTCCACGGGTGATTTTCCGGTAGCTACCACCGCCCTTGGTCGCTGCCGGTCACCGCTGACTCGTCAGTTGACTCGCTGGTGACTCGGCAACTTAGCTGAGTAGACCCAGCCAGTGATCTCACTGACCAGTCAAGCCGGTTCGGTTTGTCAATTTTTTTGGTTTGATTGGTTATTGAGAACTGATTTCGGTTAGGATTAATCGGTTTGTAATTTTTTTTTAAATCTGGGTCAATAAACATGAAATCTGGTTAACAAAAACCGGGTTGTCTTATTCGATTTCAATCTAGTCAAGGGTTGACCGGTTTGGGTCAGAGTTGACCAGGTTGACCATTGACCAGCAAATTCAGGTTTGACCAAATTACCGGTTATCCATTTTTAGCCGTCTGAAGGGAGTTATGACTCGATTTTTGGCCCTGGTTTCAGATTTGGAGTCTATTTGAGCAGATGGAGATAATAGCTACTCCTTTTCCACATTGCTAAGGTGATGGTCAAATCCTGTACTAGTGTAGAATTATTTATATTGTAGTTTAGATTTTGAAACATAATCCACTGTTTAAATTGAGTTTGTTGAGTCATGTTTGGTAGGTAGTTAATTCATTATAAACCAGAACTAAGGGTCCAGAGGATTCAACTTTTATTGGATTTTATTTTGTTAATTTATTATATATATATATATATATATATATATATATATATTAAGTAGGGACTACGTGGTGGGTGGGGGTTCGGGGGTGCCCGAGCTGGCAACGCAGATATGCTGGGAGGAGGTTTAGAGATGTTTGAGCTAGCGACGCAGATTGTGTGGTGTGTGGTGCAGAGACGTTTGCATTCAACTCATATATGGTGGGCAGGGTTACAAAGAAAGATTGTGCAAGTGACACAGAGTATGTATATCCTTATGAGGAAATGCGGGGTGTATGGACTAGCTGTATGCTATCTTCGCATTGTTTGTTTTGTGTGATTCTCTAGGCGTTGTGTTTGTTCATGTTAGACCTAAACTTACTCAAGTCAGTGGTTTGCGTGGCTAGCATCCAATACCTCATTGAGTGACTCCCCTGTTACTCACCACTTCTTCTTTCCCCCTTTCAGATAAGACTAACGACCATGAGTGATTCAACGCTCCACGTGTGTATGCTTTAGGAAGGACCGATGGATCTGAGCCAATAGCTGGTCTTTATTCTTACCATAATTGTTAGAGTTTGTGGTTTTCCTTTGTGGTTATCATGTGTAATTAGTAAAAATAATGTGTAGGACCGGTTTCGGTTCGAGGTGAGTCAACTCACACTTTATTTGACACGGGAGCTTCACACAGGTTTGTGAGTCCGCGTTTGGTCAAGTCTTGGCCTTTTTTTTTTGGGGGGGGGGGGGTCTTTGAGCCAAAGACTAAGCATATTCAGAGGACCGGCGTAGAGATTGGGGGCCGTTGGCATTCATCGAGATGTACCAGTTACACTTGTAGGGATCGAGTTCGTCGGAAACTTGGGAAATATGGAGCTGATGTACTACGATGTTATTATTGGGATGGATTGGTTGTCACAGCACCGAGTAGTACTGGATTGACCAATGGCAAGAGTTCATATTCCTAAAGCAGATGGGAGGATCACATTCTAGGTTATTCAGACACACTTGGGAGTTTCTATAGTCTCCATGTTGCATGCTGAGGGGGTATTGGAAAGAGGAACAAAGGTATTTTTAGCCACTAATGCGATGATTAAGGAAGATGGACAGCATGAGCTACAAAATATTCCGGTAGTTTCAAAGTATGAGGATGTATTTGAGGCCTTGAATGGGCCACCTCCAGCCAGAGGATACGTACTTACGATTGCGTTGGAGCCATGGACAGCCACGGTTTTGCGAGCTCCATACCGTTTAGCGCCAGAAGAAATGGAATAGTTGAAAAAGCAATTAGAAGAGCTATTAGATAAGCGTTTTATTGGACCGAGTACTTCACCATGGGGAGCACCGATATTTTTTGTGAAGAAGAAAGATGGGAGTTTAAGACTCTGTATCAACTACAGAGGCTTGAACAAGGTGACTATCAAGATAAGTATCCACTACCGCATATCGATGAGTTGTTGGATCATCGCATGGAGCTTCATGGTTTTCTATCAGGATACGAACAAATTGCATTGGCTGATGAGGATGTGCGGAAGACGGCTTTCCGTACACGTTATGGACATTACGAGTTCGTGGTAGTGCCATTTGGGTTGACGAACGCACATGCAGCTTTCATGAAACTTATGAATGATGTATTTCGAGAGCACTTGGACAAGTGTGTGATTGTCTTCATCGATGATATCCTTATTTATTCTCGGAGCAGAGACGAGCATGCCGAGCATTCGTGGATTGTGTTGGGTAAGCTAAGAGAGCATCAGTTGTTTGCTAAGCTGAGTAAGTGTATCTTCTGGCAGAGAAAGAATGAATTTCTGGGTCACGTGGTTTCTGAGGTAGGAGTTGCAATAAATCCAGAGTAGATTACTGCAGTATCATAGTGGCCTACACCTAAGAGTGCTAGAGAGATCCACAGATTTATACGGCTGGCATGATATTACTGGAAGTTTGTTAAGGGTTTTGCTAGTGTCACAAATCTAGTGACACAATTAAAAGGCAAGGACGTCAAGTTTTGTTGGAAAGATGCTTGTTCGAGGAGTTTCATTGAGCTGAAACGACAGTTGAGGAAAATGCCAGTTTTGGTACTTACTAGGCCTGTGATACCATAAGAGGTTTATAAGGATGCATCAGGTACTGGTATGGGATGTGTACTGATGCAGGAGGGTCATGTCATTGCATATGCATCATGTCAGTTAAAACCTCACAACGTTAATTACCTTACTCACGACTTGGAATTAGCAGCTGTTGTATTCGCACTGAAAATTTTGAGGTCATATTTGTATGGAGAGAAGGTGCAGATTCTCACAGACCACCAAAGTCTGAAGTATATTTTACTCAGGCGGACCTGAGTTTGAGACAACGTAGGTGGATGGAGTTGTTAGCAGATTACAACTTGGATACCACGTATCATCCGGTAAGCCCAATCAGGTGTCAAATTCCTTAAGCAGGAGAAGGAGCGATGTTTCATGAACCAAGGAGGTTTAGGATGTGATTGGGACACTTGCTAGTCTCAGATTGTGTGCATTTATGCCTGTGGAAGAGACAGCTAGTCTAGAGGCCTTTGAACATGCAGATTTATTGTGGAGGATACGCAAAGCTCAGGATCGTGACGAGGCTTTGGGTAAGCAAATTGAGATCGAGAGTATTGTATGTCATACAGCTTCGAGCGGGATGTACATGTACTGGAACCAAGTTTGTGTGCCAGATGATAAACTGTTAGGGAAGGATATTTTATAGCAAGCACACCACTCACGTTTTTTCTATCCATCTGGGAAATACTAAGATGTACAGGGATCTGAAGCACTATTATCATTGGCCGGGTATGAAGAAAAATGTTGCTACATTTTTATTGCAATGTCAGACGTGCCAAAAGGTTAAGGCAGAGCATCAGATGCGTAGCGGGTTATTGCAGAACCTGTCATTGCCAGAGTGGAAATGGGACATGGTGACTAAACTTCCGATAACCTATGGTGGAAAGAATGATATTTGGGTGATTGTGTATAGACTCACCATGTCTGCTCATTTCCTAGCAATCAAGAAAACAGAAGGAGCATATGAGTTGACATATATTTACATCAGAGAGATGTGAGGTTGCATGGAATTTATGCCAGCATTTTATCTGATAAGGACACACAGTTCACATCTGCTTTTTGGGGAGCCTTTCAGAAGGCTCTTTGTACAAAGGTCCATATGACTACATCTTATCATCTGCAGATGGATGGGCAGCCAGAGAGGACTATTAAGACTTTAGAAGATAGGCTCAGGGCTTGTGTTTTGGATTAGGAAGGGAGATGGGGAAAGTATCTACCTCCAGCAGAGTTTTCCTACAACAACAGCTGTCATTCGAGTATTGAGATGACACAGTCTGAGGCTCTTTATGGTAGGCCTTGTCGTACACCACTTTGTTGAACAGAAGTGGGGGAGCAACGTGTCATAGAATAGCAATGGTTCAAGAGACGGTAGAGCAGATGGAGATGCTCAAGACTCGACTTAAGGAAGCACATGACCGTCAAAAGAGTTATGCAGATGAGCGTCAAAAAGATTTGGAATTCCTGGTGGGTGACCTAGTGTACCTGAAGATTAGGATATTTCAGGGAGGATCTAAGACTCAGAAGCTAAAGAAGCTTAAACTTAGATATGGGACTATACCCCATTGTGAAGCGGATTGGAGCAATGGCTTATAGATTGCAGTTATCAGACTTCCATGATATGTTCCATGTGTCAGTATCGAGGAAGGTTGTGAGAGAGCCAAAACTCATTTTGCAGCAAAGTGATCTCAGTAAAAAATTGTTTGTACATATTGAGCTAGTTTAGATTTTGGATCGGCAAGTAAAATGGTGCATGGGATGTGATATCTTATGAATTTGCATAATTTTAACTATAATTTAGTGTATATATTGATCAGTTAGATTACCATTTAGATATAAATAGGTTGCATTTCTATGCATATATCCTTATTAGGTGTTGGGGTATCCTTTTGGAGTTTTTGGAAGTGTTTGGAGCCATCTTGGATCAAAAGAAGTGAAGATTGAACTTTGGGTAAATGAGCCTTCTAGATGGGTCAACCGCAGACAACTGGCTGTGTATTTAAGGCAGCAAGGTCAGGTGGGCAAGGCTGGACTACGTGCAAGATCTGTGGACAAAACCCACCCGCGGATTTGGACTAGAGAGCTCGGGTTTGGCGTGGATGATCCACGGATTATGAACGCGGATGAAGGTAGTCTGCAGGATCAAGGCAGTGAGGTCGAGTTTTTAAAAGGACGGATTGCGGACAATGGCCACGGATCGAGCCTGTCCGTGGTCGACACCGAGACAAAAGTTTTTACCATTTTACCCTCATGTTTTATTTTACTATAAATAATTATAGATCTAAAACATGGATCATATCTCATTTTCTCTCAAAAATTTTTTGAAGTACTTAATCTTTTTTTGTGTTTCTCTTGCTTATTAACATGATTTGCCTTGAATCTCATATGGATTTAAGGTTTCTCATGGAGATTAGTATGTAGTCAACCTGTGATTCATGGGTTAGGTAGATTATGGTGATTAAGTAGATATTTAGGATGTCTCTTGCTTAGTTAACATTGTTCTATACTTATTAGGTGTTCTTAATGCTAGATTAGCCTTGATCAAGTTGATTTAGAGCGTAAGTAATTTCATGCCCGAAAGGTGTTTGATGAAATGCTTTAACTAACCTAATATTGTATTTTACATGTCTAGCCAATGACAATTGATGTTAGAGATGTTAAATGATTAGTAGACATTTGATTTACGCATGCTTGATTATGTTAGGCCAATGACAATTGATGTTTAATGCATGACTAGTATAGGGATTATTGTCAAGACAATGAATTAGTTTATTTGAATGAGATCTAGACCTATAGACTTGTTAATTTTTTTCGTTTGAACATCCTTTATTGAACCTTAATCACCTTATATCGAGTATCTTTTCCCACGGATCCATCTTTTATATTTGATTGAAAGTTTGGTTCTTTCACTTATTTCTTAATTGGATTTCAGATCACCTTGTTTTATATTTTTAGGATCTTAGCTTGTTACCAATCATCCATCTTCTTATTTTCTTAGATTAAGAAAATTTGTGTATCCTTAGTGTATAGATCATTAGTTCCTTGTGGATTCGATCCTAAAGTGCTGCATCGATATACCATTCGATTGTGGTAGCCTGCGCATTAGGTTAATTAACATGTGGTAAAGCGTAGTAACCAATTTGGTGTTATTTCGAGGAACTAAGTAGATTTATCATTAGGATTTCAAACTTTCTTGAGATTAAGGTTTATTTATTATGCTTTGTATAGTTTGTAGTAATGACTGCAAGCTACTTTGATTGGCCACAAGAAGAGGCGAATTTGAAAATGATATTGAAGGGTAAGCCATATGTGGAGCCACCTTTTGATGAAAGTGTACTCACACCATCACAAAGTTTGAAGTTAAATTAGTTTTGCAAAGAGAACCCAAAGTTGACAAGGAATGACATGGCATCAATGCTCAGGTTAAATATTATGCAACATCGGGGAACAGTAGGAGGAAGAGAGCTCACATACTTTGAGATATGGATTGCTCATAATCTCAAAGAGGTATTTTATTGGGTTCCACCAACCCAACTAGAAGGTATATGCGATTCTACTTTTGAGGTTCATGATTTTGAGGATAGTAGCTTGCTTTGTGTTAAAGATTTTGCTTCTGATTTGAATTCTCATGTGCTCATCAATGAATGTCTTGATCTGATATATGAAACTAGAAAACTAGATGACTTGAAAGTAGAAAAGCTGCTAGAGATCATCTTGAAGTTTGTTTCGACAAGCATTATCTTTGTGTTCAATTGATCTCGAATATGACTTTTGATTCTTGATGAACCTAGACCTCCTCTTTAACTAGCTGATTTAGGGGATGAATTTGATGGAGATAGGCTCTTACTTAAGATAGAAAGCCCTTATGTCAAAAACAATCATGAGAATAAGAACATTGTGTTTTATTTGATTGATGGAGATAGAGTTGACTACTTTGTTAAAACCTCTTTTGAGCTTGTAGTTGATTTGTTTTTCCACCAAATGCATTTAATTCTCATGACCATCTGAACCTCAAGGAGCATTTCTTAATTCATGTTACATCTATAGTGAAGTTCTTTGACGAAAAATCTGTCTATTTTCTATAGATAGTAGTGTGATCCTTTGCGCATTTTTTTCTTGTTCTTGCAGGAGTAGGACCAAAGGTGCATTGGCTCAACCTTTCGATACTTATGACTAGCGAACACACCAAAGTCAAGCTAGAGACTTAAAACAAGAGCGTTTGGGAGGCATTCCCATTTTTACCCATTTTATATATTTCTTGATTTTGTTAAGCTGTTTAATAAGTGTGGTAGAGGTTTTTTCAGGTTGAGTGTAGCACTAGAAGAGATAAGAAAGGAAGAGAAGCAATTGAGCCTTACCGTAGACATCCCGTAACAGCCTCCTCTAGTCGCTATGAATCATGCCAGCTCCTTTCACTGACTCTTGATAGCCGCTGCCATACTACAATCTCCACGCGAGGTACTACTCCAAGCTTTCATTGTATATACCACTTTTCTTTTGCTTGTCATATTTTCGGTATTTCTCTTTCTCTTAGTCACACAGAAACTGTGTGATTTAAGTTAGGGGGAGGTACCAAGTATCTAATGATGTTTAATTTGATGAATTTCAAGCATTGAGTCATGCATTGTGAACACTTATTGCATCAGTAAACACGCAAAAATATTGAAAATTTTCAAAAGCAACAAAAAGAAGCATTTAGTTGCATCATTTGCATATTTAGAATTGAGTCTAGAAGCATATGAATTACATTCTTGCATTGGGAGATAACTGATGTAGCCTATTTATTACCATTTTAGACCATGTTATAGGCTCTATTTATGGTCTATTATGTGTGTCTATGCTATGTTTTAAGGTCTTTACAGGTCCATGTACGTTTTAGAGATATATTGAGATACTTGGATATTTTAGAGAATTTAAAGGAGAATAATCCGTAGCTGATCATTGAGAGAGTCAAAGTACAAGATTGCCATCAATCGACGACACTACCTAGGCGTCGACCGATGTTACATGACCAAGATCGATCGATTCTGAACACTTGACATCGATCGATGACCAATTCGCAGACAGCCAATTTCAAGCCTAAGTTAGAGACAAGATACAAGATTATAAGATTACCACTAGACGAGTTTCGACCTAGATTTTAGGGTTTTATATTTATACTCTATGTGTGACACCAGAGTATGGGGGCAAGTGTGTGTGGGAAAGTGCGTGTGTGTGGGCCCCATCACTCCATTATAGTATTAGGATTTATTTATGGGAGACGATTCATAACTCCTTAGAGAGATTGTATTGGAACCCTAGTATTTTATATATGCATTATATTCAGATTATTATTCTTACTTTGATTATGTCTGAGTAGTTACCAACTATATTTAGGGTTGAATGATAGAAATCAAGGATTATCCCAAAAGTAGGATTCCTAGGTTAAGTTAATATCCATCAACTGAGTTGTGCTTAATGCTTTCATTCTAGAGTAGCTAACTAGGATCTCGGAAGTATGACATGGACGACTACCAGAGTAGGTTGTGCCAGAATAGACTCCATTGAACTAGGTTCTTAGGCGCATACGAGAGCTGGTCTAATTAGTTTGGGGAACATATCAAATCTCGTTCACACTTCCTCTTGATTTCACCGTCGACCGACATCAGGCCTTAGCCGTCGATTGATGGTCTTTCATTTTGCTTGCATACGAGAGTTAGATTTAAAAGGGTCAGAATAGTTAATATTTGAGTTCTAGAATGTTTACATATTCGTGCTTCTTATTCCCTATAGTTCATTGAGCTTGAAAACCCTAGATCAAGCATATTTACATTTCCATCTAGTTAGTCTATTATCATATTTCCCTATTTATACTATTAGCATATTTCCATATTGCATCTACACCTTCTAATAAGGAATATTTTCTTAGACCAATTACATGTTACCAATATATAAAATCACCTAGATTAATCTTTAGAAATAAGAAATCTATTGTGTGCCATTGTTCTCTGTGGATTCGATCCCTAAGTACTACACATGATCTCTCTTTGCAAAAGTATTTTTTGTATGTTAGGATTAAGGGTTAATTTGACAGTTAACTGTTTAGGATATTTTATACCCTGCTAGAGCAGCAAACACACATGTGTGTCAAATTTGGCGCCGTTGTCGGGCAACATTGATCGCCATTAGATTTAATTTTATATGGTTTAGTCTAGGTTTGTTTTTACTATCAAGTTACTGATTTTTTTTTTGTCTTTCAGGTGCATGCAAAAGAGTATCAGGAGCAATAAAGGACAAGAATTACTATTCTCAGACCCACAGAAACTCGAATGTACGATCCGCAAAGAAAGACGACAACCATCGATCGACGACATACACCCAGCGTCGACCGACACGTGTTTACGGACATCATCGACTGACATCAGAACTCTATCATCGACCGACATTGATCACTTAGCATTGATCGACAGCATCTCACTTGCATCGATCGACGACATCAGACGAGTTCAGATGGTTGCACCTATAGTAGTGGTTCAGAATGAGAATGGGGACTTGCATGACATCAACCGTCATCTGCGTAATGCGGCAGGTCAAAGATGGATGATCAGGGGGCTGTAATCTCTGATACAAAAGCAGAAGATGACAATGCATTAGCTCAACCTGAAGCTAAAGCCCAAGCTTCTAGAGGCAAGTAGATTTGAAAGCCAATCAGAAGACCATGGATCGAATTTATGTTTGACAATGTACTGGAGGGACAGCAGAGGCTAACCTAGGATTTCGATGAGAAGATAGATTTCATGTACCTACGCCTAAACACAAAGACTAAAGACCTTGACACCCGTGTGGAGGATCTGGAGAATCAGGTGACTCAGACAAGTGAATCCCTAAGAGATACGAAGCTATGGTTAGGGAGAAGGAAGAATCTGGAGATGAACATCCCGTTAATGCTGTGATTGATGATGATTTTTGGGTAGAAGTCAAGAAAGCAAGGCCACAAGAGGAAAGGTTCCGTATAGGTAATTCGGGTTCGTTAGGCAGTTCGCACAGGAATCGATCGACGTAAGAAACTGAGAATCGATCGACGGTCCTTTTGGAGTCGGCAAAATTGCAAAAATCTTCCAACATCGTTCAATGCAGAGATAGTAAAATCGGTCGATTGTACACAGTAAAAAAACTAGTTCATCAACCAAAGGTCACAAATATGACAACTCAGGAGCAGAAGATGGATACGTCAGAGCCTATGATGGTTGATAAGGCTGCCAAGGGTCATTCTAGGAAAAAGCAGAGGATCATTCTAAAGAAGAAGAGTGATCCTGGGAAGTTTGTGGTACCATGTCTAATAAAAAGCCACGAGTTCCCTAATGCCCTCTACGACACTAGATCTTCAGTGATCATCATACCCAGAGCCATGGCAGAGAAGTTGAACCTGAGAGTGGAGCCTTCCAGTGATTTTTTTCCTTTTTGTGGATTGCTCTAGAGTAGACTCATGAGGTATTTGTAGAGACATCCTAGGGAAATTCAGAATGTCTTGATCCTGATAGACTTCCATGTGATGGATATCCAGATCAATTGGAACTCTTCTCTGTTACTTGGAAGAGCTTTCATGGCCACCGTAAGAGCTATCTGTGAAATGAAGACAAACAGGTTATGCCTTTCCTTGATTGATCATAATGTTTTTTTATGAAATTTATAAGAATAAACCTTCCTTCATGAACCTGTGCAATGATGCATAGCTTGTAGCCACATGCTTCTACGATTAAGAGTTCGATGAGGAATCGGAAGAAGGAGCATCGATCGATACCCAACCCAACCCATCGATCGACGGCTATACAATTCAACAATCGATCGACACCCACCCTATAGAATCGATTGACACTCAAACATCCGAACAAGTAAACACCTACCATGGAGATTTCGATAACAACACAACCTACCTCGAGTACAATGAAGACTACAAAGACGAAGAAATAATTGAGTACCAAGGGTTTTCTATGGAAGAGCCTGGTGTTTTTCATGTTTCTTACCAACTTGGGAAATCAACATCGATCGACGGTAACCATACAACATCAATCGATAGTGGGAATGAAGCAGAAACCAAACGAGATTCAACTGTAGAACGCAAATGGGAATATAGTTATCTACAACCAGATGAGTTCGGTATTATGAGAGATCCAGATGGTCATGCAAGAGCTATGGATGGCATAATTCTACATGTCACGAAGGAAGATGTGGTAGATATACTTGCAATGGCTAATGGAGATGGAAACCTTTTTGCCCACCAGTATAACTATCGATCATCGATCGACAGTCAACATACACCATGTATCTACACCAATCCGGCATGCCAAGGATACGACATGCAAAGAAACAAAGAAGACTTTTTTAATATGACCCGATTTTTACTTTCCTATTTTAACTACTACTTTAGTTAAGAGGAGTCATAGAAAGAACATGTTCAAAATCACGAATTCGTAATAAGGTAGCCGTACTGGAACATGCGGCTGGATCACCTCCTTTTAAAGAGAGGAATACAATGCAGATTATAGAGAGGATGAACTGATTGAGTCTCGTGGCCTAGCACTAGAAGAAGCTAACTGGGTAATGAACGCGAGACTGGGCACTCGACCATCAATCGTCGGAATATCTTGGCCATCGAACGACATCAAACGAAAACCAAAAGAATTACTTGGAATAGAAGATACAGAAGATGGTTATCACAGACCAGATGAGTTTGGAATTTTCAAATATACAAAACGACGTCCACAAGATTTTTTGGGGAGAATTCTAAATCTACATAAGGAGGATGTAGCAGACGCCCTTATTATTGCTAACGGATCAGGAGATTAATTCGGACTACATCAACAGACATCGATCGACACACATGTACCCGCATCGATCGACCATCAATGAGCAGAAGCACGAGCCAATCCAAAATCAAACATCAATCGACGACAACAAGCATGCATCGATTGATACCACCATTCCAGGAGTCAATGAGTTATGTAAATCTAACCGCTTTAGTTCAGAAACTCCAGGACCGATCGATTGGATAAATCCCCTACTGGTAGACGGTCGCGTAAAGTATAGAATGGGAGCTTATGATGCTGATGGTAGAAGAATTTTCTATTGGGAAAAGAAAGATGAGTATTGCATCTACAGAGATGGGAATGGTAATGCACGAGCTATAGAAGGAAGAATCGTGAATGTGCAAGAAGAAGATATCAGAGCAGTTCTAGAGAGAGCTACTATGTTTGAGTACAGCTACATATGTCTACATGTACGTGCAGCAAAGATCGCTATGTCTAGGCAGAAACAAAAGACATACAGCAGAGCAGAGATTAACGATATTGTGAATGAGATCTACAAAGCTCAAGAGATGTCATTCGATGATTTCTACAGGAGGCTTGATGATGTCTACTATCTTAAAGACAAGTGCCTCACCGGTTTGACTATATGCATGGATGAGATGAAGCAAGATTTGGATACTGTTCAAATACAACATGCGAGTGAACCAGATAGAGTGACATCGATCGATGGCATCATCAGGCCATCGATCGATACTACTTTCGATCCGTAGCTGATCATTGAGAGAGTCAAAGTACAAGATTGCCATCAATCGACGACACTACCTAGGCGTCGACCGATGTTACATGACCAAGATCGATCGATTCTGAACACTTGACATCGATCGATGACCAATTCGCAGACAGCCAATTTCAAGCCTAAGTTAGAGACAAGATACAAGATTATAAGATTACCACTGGACGAGTTTTGACCTAGATTTTAGGGTTTTATATTTATACTCTATGTGTGACACCAGAGTATGGGGGCAAGTGTGTGTGGGAAAGTGCGTGTGTGTGGGCCCCATCATAGTATTAGGATTTATTTATGGGAGACGATTCATAACTCCTTAGAGAGATTGTATTGGAACCCTAGTATTTTATATATGCATTATATTCAGATTATTATTCTTACTTTGATTATGTCTGAGTAGTTACCAACTATATTTAGGGTTGAATGATAGAAATCAAGGATTATCCCAAAAGTAGGATTCCTAGGTTAAGTTAATATTCATCAACTGAGTTGTGCTTAATGCTTTCATTCTAGAGTAGCTAACTAGGATCTCGGAAGTATGACATGGACAACTACCAGAGTAGGTTGTGCCAGAATAGACTCCATTGAACTAGGTTCTTAGGCGCATACGAGAGCTGGTCTAATTAGTTTGGGGAACATATCAAATCTTGTTCACACTTCCTCTTGATTTCACCGTCGACCGACATCAGGCCTTAGCCGTCGATTGATGGTCTTTCATTTTGCTTGCATACGAGAGTTAGATTTAAAAGGGTCAGAATAGTTAATATTTGAGTTCTAGAATGTTTACATATTCGTGCTTCTTATTCCCTATAGTTCATTGAGCTTGAAAACCCTAGATCAAGGATATTTACATTTCCATCTAGTTAGTCTATTATCATATTTCCATATTTATACTATTAGCATATTTCCATATTGCATCTACACCTTCTAATAAGGAATATTTTCTTAGACCGATTACATGTTACCAATATATAAAATCACCTAGATTAATCTTTAGAAATAAGAAATCTATTGTGTACCATTGTTCTCTGTGGATTCGATCCCTAAGTACTACACATGATCTCTCTTTGCAAAAGTATTTTTTGTATGTTAGGATTAAGGGTTAATTTGACAGTTAACTGTTTAGGATATTTTATACCCTGCTAGAGCAGCAAACACACATGTGTGTCAAATTTGGCGCCGTTGTCGGGCAACATTGATCGCCATTAGATTTAATTTTATATGGTTTAGTCTAGGTTTGTTTTTACTATCAAGTTACTGATTTTTTTTTTGTCTTTCAGGTGCATGCAAAAGAGTATCAGGAGCAATAAAGGACAAGAATTACTATTCTCAGACCCACAGAAACTCGAATGTACGATCCGCAAAGAAAGACGACAACCATCGATCGACGACATACACCCAGCGTCGACCGACACGTGTTTACGGACATCATCGACTGACATCAGAACTCTATCATCGACCGACATTGATCACTTAGCATTGATCGACAGCATCTCACTTGCATCGATCGACGACATCAGACTTTAGGACCATTCTTAAAAGATTGTTTGCAGAAATTTGTAGAGATACCAAAGTGGATCTTCCTGCCACTATATCACACTTTCTTAAAAAGTTTGAAGGAACCAAAGCTGATTTCCAACACTAATCCTGACATTATTTGCTTGTTTTTGGATTTGGTATACACTAGATTGGATTCCTTCTGCAAGTCTGGAAGGTAAAAGTCTGTGTGCTTCTGATTCCCTTCTCTCTCCCCTGCAAATTTAAGAAGGAGTCGAAAAGGATTTGGTGGCTACAAACATTAAAGCTTGATTCATATGATCCTAGAAAGAGATAAAGGTCAAAAAGAAGTGAACGGGATTTGGTGGAAAAAACCATTAGGGTTTGATTCATGGAAGTATATCCAAATATCTCATTCAATTAAAATAAAATAAAATGATACCCTCAGAAAAAGGGAGACATTGACTGAGAAGAAGTGAGAAGAGAGAGAAGATTACTTGTGTGTTCAGATACTTGCAGAGGTAAGATTCCATATATCCTTTGATCGATACTCCCAAGGTAAAGTCTGCACTTTTATTTTATGTAAAGAAATCAAATCAGTAGAGGGGCGAGTCAGACTAGTATTCACAAAGTTGTTGGTAGAATGGAATTGGCTGCTATACTAGGATATGTTATACAAAATTTCTCTGTGATTGACTTGATAAGATGTGGCTACAATAGAGTAAAGTGATAGATATACTTAGATATTATGTGAGTCTTTGCTTTTCAAAACCTCTTTCACAGGCTTGTTTGTTTTAGGACAAGCAAAAGGTTAAGTCTGGGAGAGTTGATATAGCCTATTTATTACCATTTCCAGGCCATGTTATAGGGTCTATTATGTGTGTCTAGGCTATGTTTTAAGGTCTTTTCAGGTCCAAGTACGTTTTGGAGATATATGGAGATACTTGGAGCTTTTAGAGCATTTAGAGGAGAATATTATGTAGCTGATCATTGAGAGAGTCAAAGTACAAGACTGCCATCGATCGACGACACTACCTAGGTGTCGACCGATGTTACATGACCAAGATCGATCGAGGTTGAACACTTGACATCGAACAATGACCAATTCGCAGACAGCTGATTTCAAGCCTAAGTTAGAGACAAGACACAAGATCACAAGATTACCCCTAGACGAGTTTTGACCTAGATTTTAGGGTTTTATATTTATACTCTATGTATGACATCAGAGTATGGGGGCAAGTGTGTGTGGGAAAGTGTGTGTGTTCCCCAGTACTCCATTATAGTTTTAGGATTTAATTAGGGGAGAAGATTCATAGCTCCTTAGGGAGATTTGTATTGGAATCCCAATATTTTATCTATGCATTATATTCAGACTATTATTCTTACTTTGATTATGTTTGAGTACTAGATTTAGGGTCAAATGATAACAATCATGGATTAGCCCAAAAGTAGGATTGATAGGTTAAGTTAATATCCATCAATTGAGTTGTGCTTAATGCTTGCATTCTAGAGTAGCTAACTAGGATCTCAAAAGTAGGACATGGACGAGTACAAGAGTAGGTTATGTGCCATAATAGACTCCATTTAACTAGGTTGTTAGGGGCATGCGAGAGGTGGTCTAATTAGCTTGGTGAACATATCAAATCTCGTTCACACTTCTTTCTGATTTCACCGCCGTTCAACATCAATCTTTTTCAAACTTATGATTTTATGTTTTTATTGACATTTTCGGATGTTTATTTTATTATTGGATTTATGGTGTTGATGTTAACTTTTGAAAATTAATAAATAGAAATTTTAGAAATTAATATTTATTTTATTATTTCAGAAAACGCGGGAATTACAAGTCTCCAAACGGGTATTCAAACAATAAAATATTTTTGTTCCAAACGGCCATCCAAGCAATAAAAGATTGTTGTGGAACAGCCTGTGTAAACCATACTATTCTGTTTCAGATTGTCTTTTCCTTCTTAAGACGTCAAGTTTCCTATGTAAAACCACCTAAGAATCTGTTGTTGTAGCCTAAATCACATCGCAAACCTGCGGATAAACTCACAGTCCATTGCTGCGGCAGAGGCTATTTTCCATAAAACTTGTTCGTTTGATTGATGCGGTTAATTACATCTAGAAACTGCTTCTGAACGCTGCGTTTGGCGTTTATAAAATCTGAACGCTGGATAAATCAGAGGTTGAGTCGAGATAGCCGCAGACGCAGAAAGCTGCGTCTACCAAACAAACAGCACTGTCATATACCACTTCAAAGAGTGTAGCGTCCCATGGAACACGCAGATAGCAAGTTCCCAGCTCCCATGTCGCATCTATTAACCGTCCCAATCATGACCAGTTAAAGACCAAAAGAACGCACTCCTACCTTCATATTCCTCATACCACAACATATCAAAAGCAAAGGGTCTTAGTTTTAAGAGCTTTCTCCATAGCCAAGACTCAGATGTGCTTTCTTTGCTTTTCTTTTTGAATGAATGTTAAATTTGTATTCATCAAAAAAGTTTTTTTTTCATAAAGTGCATCAAAGATTGAGATGGTTTTGTTCTTAACCTACTGAATTTTAAAGCATTATACTATCTATTACCAAACCAAAATACAAGTGCTCCCCCGAGTCTCTTAGGACTGTTTTTGCTTATCAAGCTGAACTTGTTCCTGATGCTATTATCAACTATTTTCCTACACGCTAGCAACTGAGTTTGAGATTTCCCATGACTTCTCCTATTTCTTTCTCTCCATAACGCATGAATTCCACATTGCATTGCATAACAAACACACAATTGTTTCTCTCCTGCAATACTCCCGTCTGAGACAATCATCTTGATTTCATTCAACTTGGATGTGTGAATGGTTGAAGATTTCTTTGTTAGAAACTCCCAAGTCCGAGAAGAGTATGAGCAATCAAAGAACACGTGATCTCGCTAGTCCGGTGAAGAGTTAGAGAGAACACACGTTTGATCCACACCAATACTCCATCTCAATACTCTATCCATTGTTGAATGTCTGTCAAGCATTACTAGCCATGTAACAAAAGCATACTTTGGAGTCAGCTTGCGAGAACCATACACGATGAGCCCAACTGTACTTCGTACTTTCTTCTCGTACAAGTTTCTAGGATTCTTGGGTAAAGAACATGTTCCTGTATCCAGACTTTCTTCTCCATAGGTGAACATGCTCTCTTTGACATCCCAATAGGACCCATTTCCAATAGAACGGCTTCAATATTTATCAATAATAAAATATATATTGTAACATCCCAAAACTTGGGCTATAATTTTTTTTATGAAAAATGAGTTTCTCTACGGCCCATTAGGAAAAACCTAGGGTTCCCTCTCTCTTTTCCTATCAATAGAGTTGCCTCCTCCCTTTCTCCCATCCTGAAACTGAAGCGAAGCTCTGCAGAGAATTCCAGGGAGACAAAAACCCTAGCCGTCAAGCCTCTTCCCCTCTCTCTCGCCATCTCTCTCCTCTATCTCCACACGATCCTTCTTCCTCTCTCTCTCTCCTCGCCGTGAGCCGCCAATCGTGTTGTGGTGGCTGTCGTGAGTGGTGGTGGTGGTGTTTTGATCGGTGTTTGGACTCTCTCAGATCTATATTCTCGTTTCCAGATCCAGCTCTCTAGATCTCCGATCTATTCCTAAGGTGAGGTAATTCGAACCCAGTTTCTTCTCATGATTTTTATATTGGTTGATGAGGAACTAGGGTTTGGTTAGTCCTTGATTGAAAGTTAAGTTGATAGATCATAATGGATGCTAGGTTGTTAGATGAATGGATCATGATGCATAAAAACTCTCACACTGTTTAAAGGACTTAATAGACTGCCTTGTGTTGATGTGGATTAATGTTATGAATGATTTCTTTTGTGAATGGTTGTTATGTGTTATGTGATGAATGATGATGAAAGCTAGGTTGCTAGAAAGAAATGCACGCCTAGGTTAATAGTGGATGCTATAAATGGATGATATTACAATGGTTACAATTGGTATCATGTATGTATGGTTGTAAAGTGAAGTACGTGTGTGACACCGAGAACGGGTGGCATGTATTGAATGTGTTAAGGGTAAAGTTAAGGTTAATGAGAATGCGAATGAGAAAGAGAATGAGAATGAGAATGAGAGTGAGAATGAGAGTGAGAATGAGAGTGAGAATGAGAGTGAGGAGAGTGAGAGTGAGAGTGAGAATGAGGGTGAGAGTGAGAAAGAGAATGAGAATGAGAATGAGAATGAGAATGAGAATGAGAATGAGAATGAGAATGAGAATGAGAATGAGAATGAGAATGAGAATGAGAATGAGAATGAGAATGAGAATGAGAATGAGAATGAGAATGAGAATGAGAATGAGAATGAGAATGAGAATGAGAATGAGAATGAGAATGAGAATGAGAATGAGAATGAGAATGAGAATGAGAATGAGAATGAGAATGAGAATGAGAATGAGAATGAGAATGAGAATGAGAATGAGAATGAGAATGAGAATGAGAATGAGAATGAGAATGAGAATGACAATGAGAATGAGAATGAGAATGAGAATGAGAATGAGAATGAGAATGAGAACGAGAACGAGAACGAGAACGAGAACGAGAACGAGAACGAGAACGAGAACGAGAACGAGAACGAGAACGAGAACGAGAACGAGAACGAGAATGAGAACGAGAATGAGAACGAGAACGAGAATGAGAACGAGAACGAGAATGAGAACGAGAATAAAAATGAGAATGTGAATGAGAAATGAGAAAAATAAGGTGACAATGAACTTGTATGCTGTCCTGTTTGGACCACAGAGAACTGGTGGGCGTCTAGGGTATAGGATGTGTGGACCCGTGGGACACTAGCCTAGAAAGAGGTACCCACGAGAAGTGATGAGAAGACCGTGTAAATTCGGTGACCGCGAAAGGCGGGATACAAAATGTGAAAGGGGCCAACGATGCGCAACTCGGATAGCCATTTAGGAAGCTGGGAGGCCATGGGTCACGTAAGCCCTTTTGGGACTGGCCGACAAGAGGTGGGACGTCCTTGAGCGAGCCTGTAGATTATGATTGGTGTCGAGTCGAGTCGAATATATGGTGCAGCAGTGACTGGGTTCATTGTATTGTGTGATCTCTAGGTTGATAGAAAAATATGGCAATGATGTTGTGTGTTATCGTACGATGCATTTGGTTGATTGGTTGTAGTGGCTAGCAAGCACTCGTTTCGCATTAAGTAGTATAGTGATTCATGCGGAGAGGCTGGTCTAGAACCGCTTCACTGAGTAACCCATTTACTCATGCCCTCCTTTCCATTTCCCTTATGCGCATGATCGTAAGTAGAAATATATGGATTTGGTTGGGTAGGTATATGATCGAAGGTATGCGTCCGAGGACTCTTGGGGGCAGTAACGGGACACATTGGGTGGTTTAAAATGAGTAGATGCGTGTCCATAACACCCGGTCAAAACCTCGGTTGGACGGCGGGGGATCGGGGGTGTTACAAATATGTCCGATGAGGGGTTATCCTTTGGAAGAGATATATGAAGCGCTTGGAAATACAAAGGTACATGTATATAATATTAAGTAGAAATTGGCATAATAGAATAATTAAACTGCCCTTAATGATTTTTTTTAGGTTTTTAACAGTGTGTTGGTGCCAACTGTTGGTGATGAAATGATGCTGGCTCGTATCATTGATGAGGAGCCAGAGTATCATCATGAGGGCAGCATAAGTGAGAGTTGGAACCACTGGCTAAATGTGAAGCAGAAGAAAATCTTTTGGAAAGAATTATATGAGCTAGATGTTGCTGCACTAGTGTTTACAAGGAACAAAGACAAAGAAAAAGTGATGTTTGTAGAAGGATCATCTTCTAATTCTGGTTTGGATTTGAGTTTGAAAGGTGTGGAAGAGAGAATTTTGGCGTCTATGGGAGAAGGATTTTCTGGACTTAAATCAAAGGTGGAGACAAAGCTGGATACTATGGACTTGAGGATGAGTGAACTTGAGAAGAACCAAAGACTTTTGAGAAGAAGGGCTAAGAAAATAGAAGATAGGTTAACTTCTATTGAGAGCAAGGGAAATGAGGAGAATAATTATGGTGAATATATGGATTTTGGACAATGGGATGATAGGGATTGTGGTAGAGCTGAGGCTGAAGACCATGGTAAGAATGTTGAGGACTCGGGTGGGGCCAATGAAAGCAGTGACTATATTGAGCAAGAGGCTGAGAAGAGGAGAGTAGAGGCGGATGAAGCGTGGAGGAGAATTCTTTCTGAATGTGACAATGATGTAGAACCCGAGGCTTAGAAAGACCCTGAGGCTCAAGTTGAGGCAGAGGCAGAGATCAATGGAGAAGAGGCTGAGAAAGAACCCGAGGCTGAGAAAGAACCTGAGGTTTAGAGAGATGTTGAGAAAGATGCTGAGAATCAGGTTGAGGCAGAGATCAATGGACAAGAGGCTGAGAAAGAACCCGAGGCTGAGAAAGATGCTGAGAATCGAGTTGAGGCAGAGATCAATGGACAAGAGGCTGAGAAAGAACCTGAGGCTGAGAAAGAACCTGAGGCTCGGGTTAAGGCAGAGATCAATGGAGAAGAGGCTGAGAAAGAACCCGAGGCTGAGAAAGGACCTGAGGCTCGGGTTGAGGCAGAGATCAATGGTGGTGGGACTCCTACACCACCACGTGGTGGGACTAAGACGGATAGAATCGCTGGAACTCCTACACCACCACGTGGTAGGACTAAGGCAATGACCGCGAGGAAACTAGTACTTACAACACCATGTGATATGTTGTTCACAGGGGAAAAATCAGTGAGGAAGAAGAAGTTCAGAAAGTTGTTGAAGAAGAAGTTCAGAATGTTGTTGAGGAAGAGGAAAAAGAGGAAGAGCTTAGGGAAGTTGTTGAGGAAGAGGAAAAAGAAGAAGAGGCTGGGGAACTTGTTGAAGAAGAAGCAGGGAAAGTTTTTGAGGAAGAGGCTAAAAAATATACTGAGGAAGAAAAGCAAAGGTGGGTAATAGTCGTTTACAAGGACAGTGAGGAGAGAATGGATGGGAATAATGAGGAGAAGACGGCTGAGACCAAAGAAGCAGCGAGGCTTGGGATCAAGCATAGGTGCAAGCAGAAGATAATGATGTATGGAAAATAAAGGAAGAAGAAAACATCTACAAAAGTTGCACAGACTGATGGTGCACCTAAGAAGAGGGGCAGACCAAGGAAGAGTGATGCTGATGGTGCACCTAAGAAGAGGGGTAGAGCAAGGAAGAGTGATGTAGATGGTTGATATATGGTGTTTTTCACATCATTGTATATATGTTTTTATTTTATTCAAGACTCTAAACCGTGTTAGTCTAGTCCCTTGTGGTCTTTTTCAGGTCTGGAGTTGATAGAAGAGTAAAGAAAGGGCACATGAAGAAAAAATGTCTTTTTAGAGTAATCATGTGGAGAACACTCAAGAAGAACAGTCCCGAGACCGTTCTCGAGCGGAACAGGTGGACGGGTGATCCCGATGACTGTTCCAGACGAAAATGGATACTCCTATTTCGGGAATTAAAGCCCTGTTGCCCTAATTTTCTTCTACCTATTGGCGCCTCCCTATAAAAAGACCTCCTCTATTATTTTCTATTTTTTACGCTAGTTTTGACAAGAGACCTAGACTTGTTTTTGGTGATTTCAATTGTAAGGGAGAAGGCTCCATCTTTCCTAGAGAAGATCATCTTGAACCCTTTGTTTTTCTACTCTTATCCTATGCAGTTTATTTCAGATTTAATTTCTTTGTTTCACTGCATCATGATTGAGTAGTCATCTAGCTCGCCTAGGGTTTTAGGGTATTGATAAACAAGCCAAACATAGATAAGCATCGTTCATTGGACTCTTCATTCATATTAATATTATTGCTTGCATTAACTTGATCACTTAATGCTAGATCTGTTGTTCATCGCCTAGCTAACCACGCAGGAGATAACTTGACCTATATTGAATGAGCTTAATGTCTTTAATCAGTGAAAGTAGATATTAGAGCATTAAGTGAACTAGATCGGACATGAACTCTAAGGCTTGTAGCCGCCTCTGATCCCAAGCGACAGCTTAGGTGATCCGGCCGGCTCGCAAAGGATCCATCACCACGACAGTGGGTTGGATCAGTTGAGAGATCCGATGTTCTAGATTGTGTAAACCAGTGCTTGAATAATTGTCTGGCTAAATCAATACCCGCATTAAACCCTAGGTCGGCTTTCATATCAAATCGCATTCAAACATCTTTATTTACTTGTCATCTAAGTCACCTAAATCTTAAAACCATATTTTCTTCTTAGCTTGAATTTAAAACTCATAGAAATAAAGTGTAGACTGGTCCTCTGGATTTGAATCTAAAGTACAATAATTACAACTGTACTTGACAGTAGCAAGGATTCATTTTTAGTGTATCAATGGTGCACCCCAGGCATGTACGCCAAGGGAGAAAAGGAAATGTAAACAATCACAGTGGTTGCAGTCTCCTTTCACTGAGGGAAAGACTGATGAGGTCGAAAGACCAAAGAAAAAGCTTAAAAATGAAGCCTAAAATGCTACTTGTATGTGTTATTTAAGTATTTAGCATGTTTCTTGAACTTGTTGTTATGTATTTGTATGCTTTTGGATGTTAAGTTACAAGGTAATTAAATATTTAAGTATTTTGCGGATAACTTGATTTATATGTCAAAAATGAGTTAGATGAAAAATTGGTTTTACTAGTTTTACTAAGTTTAAAACAACACTTGTCATATAATAATTGATAAAACGTGCAACCGTTATATACATAAATTTAGTATTCTAATTACACATAGTAATTCTTGGTAGTCTTCATGGATGTAGTAATACTACCTAACACATATTATTGGTAGTCTTCAAGGATGTAGTAATATTACCTAACACATAGTAATTCTCTGACAATTTTTATGTTTATCTAATTAAACCATGAGTAAATAATATTTTTTTTAGTAAAACCTAAGACTTTACATTATGATTATCGTTGAAGAATACATTTTCAACAGAAATTAACCGTAAATACGTATTTTGTTAGCTTTTCTAACTATAGTTTAACAATTCACAAGCTAACAATGAAAGGTAAGAGAGTTTTTTGGAAAACTGAATAGGTTTTGCTTAAACTATTAAAAATAATCATCAAAATAGTCTTAATGTACAGTGTTAACTATAGTCTAACCATTCACACGCTAACAATGTGGGTTCTATATACTAAACATAAATATTCATACTAATACGAATGTGGTCCAAATAAAATATAATAAAACCAGTAATCCTAGTAGTCCAAATTAAACATAATAAAACCAGTAATCCAAATAACACATAATAAAACCAGTAATCCTAATAGTCCAAATAATACATAATAAAACTAGTAATCCTCGTAATCCAAATAACACATAAAAAATTTCAACATTCAAACACCTAAACCTGCACCAATTCCACATTCAAAGTAATCTGCCATACCTCCTCCTCTGGCTCTACCTGTGCCACAGCCACTCCCTCTGCCTCTTTTTCCTCTTCCACGAGATTCTCCTGCCGATGGAAACCTTGTTTGTTGCGGTTTTCCCTTCTGCACTTCAAAATCTGGAGGAAGTACTTTCATTGCTTTAACTTCTTTTGGTATAACCCAATCAGACATATGAGGAACATGATATATTGTCCTGTGATAATAAAAAGCCCATTGCTCTACCAAATAATACTTAGAACAATACTTAGATAGATGAAGTTCTTTTCCCGCTTTATCAGTCATGAATGTAGCAGCAGCTACTACATGTACACATGGATATTTGTCTTTGTCAAATTGCTCACAGCGACAAATCATCATAGCCATATCAACAATGTAACTCTTCCTGTCACTTCCTAAGACATTGTACTCAAGATGGAAGCTGTTTATTTTGACAAATCATCATAGCCATATCAACAATGTAACTCTTCCTGTCACTTCCTAAGACATTGTACTCAAGATGGAAGTTGTTTAACTCGTCAACCGAAATAAACCCTGCATCAACACATCTTTTGGACATTTTGGTTTCAACAACATGCACAAGCTTTATTGAGGGTGGTATTTCAGCTGCCTCTTTCCTATGTTTGTTAAACCATTCAGCCATTTTTCCAATGATGACATCGATCATTGGTAGTAAGGTGTACTTTCTCGCCTCCTTCATAACACCATTAAAAGATTCCACTGAATTGGTGGTGTAAACATTGTACCTAATTTCTTCAAAGTAACATCTGGCCCATTTCGTCTCTTCAACACTTTTGTCAAGATACTCCGCTGCACTAGGATACTTCCTCCGAAAAGCATCATAAAGGTACAAGAACTCAGCCTCTGTATAAGCGTGTGTGCACTCTCTAAACTTAAATGCACAAGTATCTCTGTTGCTGCGGACATATCCTTTAACATTCTGAGACAAATGCCATATACAATACCCATGAGCAGCCTGAGGGAACACTTCACCTACTGCCTTGATCAAGCTTTTGTTTCTATCTAAAAGAAACACCAATCCAGGGACATTAGATATCACAGATTTTAGATGTTCCATAAACCATATCCAACTATCATATTTCTCACCATTTGCAATACCAAATGCAATTGGATAATGGTGATGATCTGGATCCTAAGCAGTAGCAACAAATAAAACTCCACCATAAACATTCTTCAGGTGTGTTGCATCCACAATGATGACTTTCCTCATCGCGATGAACCCTTCTATGCTAGCTCCCAAAGCAAAAAACAGATACTTAATTTTTTTCGCCTCATCCACAACCACACGAGCTATTGTGCTAGGATTCAACTGCTTTAGCATGTGCATATAACAATTTAATAAAGTAAAACTCTCTTTTGGACTTCCTCGCACTTTATTAGCAGCTAGTCTTTTTCCTCTCCATGCCGTTGTGTATGATACATCCACAACAACCCTATGATGAACCAAATCGATCAAAGCATTGGGAGCTGGTGTGTCAAAACGACCAGGATAATCTTGAGCCAAAACATATGCGACGATTTGTGGTGTGCCTCTCCTTCTATTAGGCATTGTTCTTGTAGTAACAACAGAACATCTATGCTGCTTGATGTAACTTCTAACTGTCCAAAGATCCGAATTCTTCAACTTTGCAACACGCACAAACCACTTGCAGCCTTCTTTGGCTCCTCGGCATTTTTTCACATATCTCGTAGTATCCGACTTGATTACGCAATACTCAAAACATTTCAGATGTGAAGCCGTCTGAATAAGAACTTTTGTTGCCTCTTTGGTTCTAAATTCTTGACATAAAACCAAATCCATACCATCATCCCATTCCTTATAGACAACTGGTGTTACTTGAACTGATGATCTTGCTTCTGTTTCTTCAAACACAAGCTCATCCCTTTCGGTGACATTATCATGCATCTCAATGTCTTCGCAAAATGTGAGTACCCCACCAACACCTTCATTATCAGTTGCATAAATCTCAGTATCATTTTCATCACAATGCTCAATATCACCACCCTCTATATCAGTAGCCTCTCTATCGGATACACCGAAATAGACATCAACTTCATCATCCTTAGTTTCATCATCCTCTTCTTCATCCGTTTTGTTGAACTCCACATGTAGAACACTTCTACACTTCTCACTATTTACTTGCGGTAGATAACCAAAAACGTCTTCATTATTCCAAATATATGATGGCTTGTTTGAATACAATACCATTGGAAAGTAACTAATCTTCGCTTTCATCTTATATTCATCTACTTTTATCTTTCTGCAAATACGCTCAACCAAAACAGAGTATGTGACCTCGTCCACTGATTTCTTCAACACAATTGTGTGAATTTCATCTTCTCCTTCACCATCGCCCGATATCCACTTTATATCAGCCCCATCCTTAATATAGGATCCCCCGTAATCAAAACAAATGATTGTACAAGGCGGATTTTGCATTTTTCCTAAAATAAAATGGAATTCCCATTAAAAGTATTATTATTAAGAATCTTAAAATTAATATTAATCCATTTCAATATTATAAATAGTAATACCAGTAATACTAGTCCAACAAGTAAACATAGTAATATCAGTAAAACTATTTTGCCTTAGTAAAACTAGATATCTTAGTAATACCCAGAAATTATACTTGCACTAACTAATCAAATTTTAATTCCAAATTTCTTTAGATTTTATATTACCCATGATATATAATTCATATTAATGAAATTACACACAAGAATTCATCAAAAACGGACATAAAATATACTATAAACCCATAAACACAATTTGCAAAATCCTTTAAAATTTTTTAAAATTTGCTTTGAATCTTTTTTTTTACACTAGCAGAGAAATACACTTCTTTTTTATAGTATTCCAGCAAAAATTTCATGAAAAATACACATAAATATACACGAAATCTATATACACATTTTTCAAAATCTTTTTTTATCTCTCAAATATTTCATCAATTGTTATTTTCTTACGTTATCCATGATATACACAACATTAAAATGATATTCCACAAAAATTTCATGAAAAACGAACAAGAATTACCTGTTTTTTAAGCTTCAAAATCGTTAATGGTGGGTGAGGAAGATGAACTCCACGCCAAAGAGAGGAAAGAGGAAGAGAGAAGTGTGGGGGCCTGAATTTGATTGGTTAAGGTTAATATGTGAGCCATAGTGGTAGATGGATTATGGTTGGTTAATTTAATTGGAGAAATTAATATATTTATGAGGTGAAATTAATATAATAAAGAAATAGAAGGTTATATATGTAAGGACAATCATAAAAGGGTAATGATAATAGAAAGGGGATAGAAGGAAAAATTTCTTTTGTAATAAGGGTATATGGAGTTATTACCCGGAATCGTGTTGTATAATTAAAAAGAAAAAAAATGCATCGATACCTAGAATGGATCTAGGATCTAAGATTATATCAAGAACTACAATATCATATAACCGTGTCACTAAAATCATATATATAATGGGGCTCTTTTCTCTCTTTTGAGAGTGTCCACGTATGCAAGTTTTTTTAGTGGGTCCCACATGGTCAATAATTATTCCATATGCCGATTTTCCTTTTGTCCATTTTCTTAATATGTTTTTATTTATGTGTGGGCTGTTATGGTCTTCTATTATAGATACCTTCAGCTATGGAGCCTTAAAACAAAGCCCAAAAAAACTCAAAACTCTGCGTTTAAAGTTTAACATCGATTAGGTCGTAAGGCGTCTCCTCCTTCAAAGATTGAACCTGACTGAAAAATAGATCTTCCCCTCAACTTTCTACCTCCCATGTCTCTTCATCTCTGTCTGCTTACCCTCCGTTCAACGTTTCACTCTTAATCTATGCTTTTTAGTGGGTCCCACATGGTCAATAATTATTCCATATGCCGATTTTCCTTTTGTCCATTTTCTTAATATGTTTTTATTTATGTGTGGGCTGTTATGGACTTCTATTATAGATACCTTCAGCTATGGAGCCTTAAAACAAAGCCCAAAAAAACTCAAAACTCTGCGTTTAAAGTTTAACATCGATTAGGTCGTAAGGCGTCTCCTCCTTCAACGATTGAACCTGACTGAAAAATAGATCTTCCCCTCAACTTTCTACCTCCCATGTCTCTTCATCTCTGTCTGCTTACCCTCCGTTCAACGTTTCACTCTTAATCTATACAATGAATCTTTTGTTTTCATTAAAGCCATAAACTCCCACAATATCTCTGTTTCTCTTCCTTTACAATCGACGCTTAATTAGTTTGAAAACTGAAAAGGTACTTCAACCCTTATAAATACTGGTGAATTTATAGGCATCACTCTCCTTTTCCTAGATGAAAAGGTATGATATTCTTCACACTATCACGCATGCTATATTCCAGATCTGTTTTTTTTTTTAAATTAAATTTAAATGCCTCTTCTAAATGCCTATGCATGATTAGATTATTCACGGATTCATCGCGCCAATCACTACGTCCGTCATGGTGGAAGGTTCCATTGTAAAAGTTGATAGGTTTAAAGTTGCAAGATACACAAATATGTACAAGATTACAGATCATCCTTTCATCATCCGTTTCATCCCCAAACAAGATCAACCTTAAGAAATTCATGCTTAGAAAGTTGGACCATCTCTAAACTCTTGCAAACACAAACTTAGGGAGTAACTCCCTGATATTTTTTACTTTTAATTTTGCAAATTAATATTACACTATTATCTAATTATATTAGGTTATGAATCAACAAGCTTATTATCAAATTTCAGATGTTATTGGTCAAATTTTTTCCATGCAAGGGTCTGACTTTAACAACGCTGCAGCAATGAGTAGACTTGTGGTTCGTTTCCTCATTGACCCATATGTCAAAAACTACCTATAAATTTCCTTATACTTATCTCCATTTCATCTTTTCTCTAATAACTTTTACAATCTCATAACATGACAGTGGTGGTGGTGGTGTTGACTTTATGGGATGGTGCTGGAGAAATGTTTAAGGGTCTCTTAAACACAGGTTATAAAACCCAGTATGTTATGGTGGTCCCAACTGTGAATCCAAAAAAAATCGGAGGTAATGTCATTTATTATAAATTTTAAAATATTTTCACCATAGTTCTTACTATACATGTATGGTTTCCCATTTATTTTACTTAATACCATAGTATAAGAAACAATCTTGATTCTGCAGGTTATTTCTATCTGAACTCAAGACCAGCAACGAAATTAATTTTGACATTGAAGAGTTCACAACCCAGTTACAACTCACTCTGCATAGGGCATGTAACATTCAGCTTCCAACGTCGTTGGATTTGTCCTCTGTGGCTTGAAAGTAGCATTAGTAAATCGTAATTGTATTGTCTCCATGAAGACACATGAAGCTGACTTTATTTGCAAATTTGCGACTGTTGACGTCCTCCGACAAAATGGCTGGGCTTTCGTTGCTTGCACCGGATGCAGCAGAAAATTGAAAAAAATGTGGCACTTCTCTTCGTTGTGACAGATGTGTTTCACCCAACTTTACATGTGTTATCATGCAAAGTTGTGATTGTTAAGATAACACTGAATTTTACAAGTCTGTTAGCTTTTTCAAACTTTTTTAAATTGGTATCGTGTCAAGATATCAGTCGATGACGGCAATGATAGGGCAACTATAGTGCTAAGTTTGTGGTCTTTGTCTTTGACATGGAGATGACTAAGCTCACAAAGCAAGATGCAATTGATCTGGCTCTTGATCAGTTTTTTTTTTGGTTCCTCGTACAATACATTTTCCTATGTTTAGAATTGTCAAAATCACTCTGAATGCCTCACAAACCCTCAAACATACTACAACTGAATGGCTGTGGAGGGTAAAAACTACTAAGATGTCTAGAAGAGCTTGCTGGGAAGGATTACGTATTAGATACGTGTCATTTCATACAATTCACCCGAAACCATTGTACCTTAATTGTCTCCTCAATAAGTGACAATAGCTTCTTTGACACCCTCCCCGAGATTTAATTATATACTAGATTTTGACCCGCCCTTTTCAAGGGCGGAACAATTTTATAAATTTTTAAAAATAAAGATATAAATTTGTATTTATGTTTTTATTTTATTTGTAGCTTAATTGTTTTTTAACTTTTATGATAAACATGATACATGTTCGTAATAATGGTTTGATGACAATCTAATGATAGAGGCATAGTGTATAAGACATATTGATGTTATTTGTATGATGATGATGATGATGTTTGTAAGAGATCAGAATCAACCAAATTAGAAGAAAAGAGTATTAAAGTCGTCAAATATCATTTGTAAGGTTCAATGATAAGAGATTAGATGCTTGTTTAATTTAAGTTGGCTGGTTTCATTTGTAAAAGAAGTAAGATATATGCAATAATTAGATTATAGTGTATTAAACTAAATGGTCCATAAATTATGCATTTTTCTAACAAACTTGAAAGAGTCCAAAGTTAATGATAACTTTTATGGTAGATAAATTTAGGACTCTATTTTAATAGAATAGATGCTTTTCAAATGTTTTCTTCTTGCTAATTTAAAATAATACATGTGCAACTGCCTTGCAGAGAAGCAACATCAACCAAGCTCAAGGTGTTGAAGAGTAAGGTGGAGAAGAATCAGCATCGGGCAGCAACACGGCTGCAAGCAGAAGACGATGAACCAAATCCTCCCGGTTTTGCAGAAAAAGAGAATAGCCACAAACTCACGCATGAGTGATAGTTCCAAGCCAGTCAAACCGTCAACCTAACTTTGCTTTCATCTATTTCATTTTTTTTAAATGCTATATTTTTTCTATTTTTGACTTTGTTTCTTTCTTAAATTTCCGGCAAGCTTCCTCCCATGAGAACAATGACTAAGTTTTAATATAAAAAGGTATCATTAACGAAAATTATTTTTCTTCGGCCCAACAATACAATCTATTAAACATATGCAATTAGAAACCCCTTGAACAAAAAAAACCTTTAAAAAGTCACATAATCACACTATAAAAGATATACCATAGTTCTACGCAAAGTACACTAAAAATTACAACATGATAAAAAAAATCTAACTGCTCTTCCTACACAAAGAAACTGAAACATAAAAAAACATTTAACAATCCAACCTAATATACGATGAACCCCTTTTCTTCCAAAATCAGACCACAGACCTTTTTACATTAAAAACTCGGCTAATCGACTTTTGGCAATTCCAATAGCAACTTCACAAACATGTATCTTTTCTTCAGAGCTAGACACAACACAATTCCAAATACTAATTTTGCAATAAACTTTAAAATAAACTTCCAGACACCCAAAGCAAATACCAAAACAAGAAACTAACCGTAACACATTTCAAAACATTAACAAAAAAAAACAAATTCCGAGAAACAACAAACATATAATTATACCTTTGGGATAAGCCATTTAAACACTTAAAATAACAAACTCATAAACTCACTTCAAGATAACACGTTCTAGCTACACAAAACAAAACGACCTGCAATTTACCAAAAACAAAACCCCACGAAATACATTATACAATTCTACCCACACCCACTGAAGAGTTTTAATAACAACTTCACAAACTACATCAACTTCTTGGTAACTTCCGGTATAAAAACTCAATAAAACAGTATCAAATAAACCCCACAAAATATACTAATCTACAACAATAATAATCATACACAACATGAAACAATTAAATTAACCACACTTCATCACCCCCACCTCAATCCTATTAATATACAAATTTTGGCAAATCAAAGACCTTGGCATTACCTCCATATATTTACATAGAAAAAAAATTACGTTCAAGACCCCGCGCTTGCACGGGGCTATGCCTCTAGTTTATTATTATAAGACAAGACAAGACAAGCTCATACCATCATTTGTATCTTTTTTTTTCCTTTTGTTATTGTTTATCAGTGTACCTTAATTTTGTTAATAAGATCAATCAGGTTTTTTTTAGTCTCCCCAAAAACAACAATATGAAAGAGTTCAAGACAGAATATATGCATTGCATTGTATGCGTTAGAGTTGCCTGGAAGAGAAATAACTCCATCACTAGGTTTTGTTAACTTTAGAAATATATTCTCCCATGGATCATCAATTTAGCAAAGTGGGAGATTAGGATGCTATAATATTTGTTAACATTTTCTCTAACTGGTAACACTACTGAATGGGAAATCGCGAAAATGTGTATATATATATCGAAGTAATAAGTAGAAGATTTTACCAAAAAAAAGAGAGAGTAATAAGTAGAAGATAAAACAAAATTAATTAACAAAAAAAAATAGCGAAATAATTCTTTAAAAATGTATTTCACGAATATCATGTAATGGATGATTAAATTTCTCTATTCCCCAAAAATCTTTTTTTTTTCAAAACTCTACAGAAAGGCATAAAAGTTTCAATTCCATCAGTTCATTGAGCATCAACGAAAATCATTTACTGAATTGTCATATAGCTCAAAAATATTGTGACACCCGTTTTTCTAAAATAAAATAATAAAATAATAATTTTTAAATGTCTCCAAATTATTAAAAAGTCAACTTATTAATATTTTATAAACTTCACTTTGTCACAACAGTCAACACCCAAAAGTTAACTATATAAGTCAAATAAAATAAGTCCGCGATATCGATAACAACATGAAAAATATATATAAAAAAAGAATTTCGCAAAAGCCAAAAGTTCCAAAAGCCCAATAGCACTGGTCAGATACAATCACTCCAGCTCGACAGTCTCATCTGAAAGGAAAAGAAGGAGGCGTGAGTTCGTGAGGAATAGAATGCTAAACCCAAACTATAGACCCGGTCATAACATTCTGAATAAACATAATTTAATCTTAACACATGTCAATCATGGTACCTAAAGTACTCAAACAACAAGCAATGGTCCTAGAGAGGCGCGCACTCGGCGCCCACTCACGGGCCAACAACAACATAAACGAGATATTGCTCAGAAACACCGCCCATAGACGATTTATTTCCCCTAGGTTACGTCCAAACCTGTTAATTGAAGCCGATCGTAATCCCCATACAATCTGGCATACAAAAGCACGTCTCTATATCCATCTCAAACAACTCTAATTAAGAATTTACATTAAGTGAAGTAATCAATGTTGAACCATCTAACACCCTAATTCTTGTTTAATAAAGAACATAATAACTAAACAAGAAGACTCCGACAGACTCGATTTCACTAAGAGGAAACATATTAGAAATTTTTTTTTATTCGAGGTCTTAAGCTGTGTACGAGAAGTTTGAGAATAGTCCTCACCTTAGCAACATGGAGAAGTGATGTATATGAACTCCATCTGCTCAAATAAACTCCAAATCTGAAACTAGGGTGAAAATTCAAGTTAGAATGCCTTTTGAACGGTTAAAAACGGGTTTCCAGTGGACTAGGCAAGGTCAACAAAAAAGTCAACATGGCTGGTCAAAGTCAACTTGGGTCAAACCTTTTCCAAATTGAAATTGATTTAAACCAACCGGTTTTCCTTAGATAAAATCAATTTCAATTGGACCTACCGGTTTACGGTATCCGAAATTAAATTAAATTAAGCAGCCGGTTAAGCCTAACCAAAATCTAAGTGATTTTATCCAGATGTTCACGAGCATTTGCGGATCGTGTTGGGTAAGCTCAGAGAGCATCAGTTTTTTGTTAAGCTGAGCAAGTGTAGCTTCTGGCAGAGGAAGATTGGATTTCATGGTCACGTGATTTCTGAGGCAGGAGTTGCAGTAGATCCAGAGAAGATTACTGCGATATCAGAGTGGCCTACAGCTAAAAGTGTTACTAAAATCCGCAGCTTTTTGGGGTTGGCAGGATACTACAGGAAGTTCGTTAAGGGTTTTGCCAATACCGCAAAGCCGATGACGCAATTAACCGGAAAAGGCGTCAAGTTTGTATGGACATAAGCTTGTTCGAGGAGTTTCACCTAGTTGAAGCGACAGTTGACGGAAACACCAGTTTTGGTACTTCCTAGGCCCGGGATACCATATGAGGTTTATACGGACGCATCAGGTACTGGTTTGGGATGTGTATTGACGCAGGAAGGTCAGGTCATTGCATATGCATCACGCCCGTTGAGACCTCACGAGGCTAATTACCCTACTCATGACTTGGAGTTAGCAGCAGTTGTATTTGCGTTAAAAATTTGGAGGTCGTATTTGTATGGAGAGAAAGTGCAGATCCTCACAGACCACCAGAGCTTGAAGTATATTTTTACTCAGGCAGACCTAAATTTGAGACAACGAAGGTGGATAGAGTTGTTAGCACTCTACGACTTGAATATCACATATCATCCGGGTAAGGCCAATCAGGTGGCAGATGCCTTAAGCAGGCGGAGGAGCGATATTTCAGGAACCAAGGAGGTCCAGGAGCTTAGTGGGACACTTGCTAGTCTCAGACTGTGTGCAGTTACCGTTGAGGGAGAGATAGCTGGTCTTGAGGCCTTAGAGCAGGCAGATTTATTGTGGAGGATACGCAAAGCTCAGGATAGTGATGCGGCCTTGTGTAAGCAAATAGAGAGTGAGAGTATTGGATACCATGCAGCTTCGAGTGGGAAGTACATGTACCGGAATCGAGTTTGTGTGCCAGACGATAAGCTGTTAAGGAAGGAGATTTTACAGCAAGCACACCACTCACGTTTTTCTATCCTCCAGGAAATACTAAGATGTATAGGGATCTGAAGCGCTACTATCATTGGCCTGGAATGAAGAGAGATGTTGCTACATTCATATCACAGTGTCAGATGGTTAAAGCTGAGCATCAAGTGCCTAGCGGGTTATCGCAGAATCTGCCATTGCAAGAGTGGAAATGGGACATGGTGACTATGGATTTTGTGACTGGGCTTCCGATAACCTATGGTGGGAAAAATGATATTTGGGTGATTGTGGACAAACTCACCAAGTCTGCTCATCTCCTGGCAATCAAGAAGACAGATGGAGCTGATCAACTGGCACATATATACATCAGAGAGATTGTGAGGTTGCATGGAGTTCCTGTTAGCATTGTATCTGATCGGGACACAAAATTCACATCTGCATTTTGGGGAGCCTTCCAGAAAGCGCTTGGGACAAAGGTCCATATGAGTACAGCTTATCATCCGCAGACAGATGGGCAGTCAGAGAGGACTATTCAGAATTTAGAGGATATGTTCAGGGCTTGTGTTTTGGATTGGGAAGGGAGCTGAGGAAAGTATTTACCTCTAGCAGAGTTTGCCTACAATAACAGCTACAATTCAAGTATTGAGATGGCACCGTATGAGGCTCTTTATGGTAGGCCTTGTCGTACACCACTTTGCTGGACGGAAGTGGGGGAACGACGTGTCATAGAACCAGCAATGGTTCAAGAGACGGTAGAGCAAGTTGAGATTCTCAAGACTCGGCTGAAAGAAGCCCATGACCGACAGAAGAGTTATGCATATAAGCGCCGGAAAGATTTGGAGTTTCAGGTGGGTGACTTAGTGTACCTGAAGATGAGGACATTTCAGGTAGGATCTAAGACTCGTAAGTTAAAGAAGCTTAAACCGAGATATATGGGACTGTACCTCATTGTGGAGCGGATTGGAGCCATAGCATATAGGTTGCAGTTATCAGCGGAGTTGTCCGATTTCCATGATGTGTTCCATGTACTTGAGGAAGTTCGTAAGAGAACCATAGCTCATTTTGCAGCAGCCACCACGGGATCTCAGCAAAAATTTGTCTGCACCTATTCAGCCAGTTGGGATTTTGGATTAGCAAGTAAAAGCGGTGCAGGGGATGATGACCATGATGGTCAAGGTTCGTTGGGAGAGAGATGGAATCCATGAGGATACGTGGGAGACTGAGACTCAGATGAGGATTGATTACCCAGAATTGTTCCAGGCCAATATGGGACAGTCGGACCAGAAGCTGGATTCGGGGTCGAATCCCTTATTAGTGGGGGGGGGGGAATTGTAACGACCCAAATCCTAGGGCCCAGCAAAGCCCATTCAACCTACTGGAAACCCTAGGTAAGTATTATAAATAGTGGTCCCTGCAGTCTATTTTATTCAGAAAAACTTAAACGCGTTGAACCACTACAGCATATGTGCCGTCAAGGAGATCTGAACCCGACCAGCCTTAGCCACCATCGCCAAAGTCGAGATCGGACACCTCAGCACCGGAAATCGTCGAAGGTAACCTCTGAAAACCGTTGTGGCCGTGTGTTATGTTATTCCTGTTTAGAAATTTGATCATAACTTTCCAACCGTATTATTTTTCACGAATCCAAGGCCACCATCGTGTTCGTGACGTCGAGATGAGTCCAGAGCCCGAAAATCAGCTGGAACCTCCCTCCCACGCGCCAGCACGCACCACCACTCTCCCGCGGCGCGTGATGCACATTCTGATTCTCATTCTCATTCTCATTCTCATTCTCATTCTCATTCTCATTCTCATTCTCATTCTCATTCTCATTCTCATTCTCATTCTCATTCTCATTCTCATTCTCATTCTCATTCTCATTCTCTTTCTCATTCTCATTCTCATTCTCATTCTCATTCTCATTCTCATTCTCATTCTCATTCTCATTCTCATTCTCATTCTCATTCTCATTCTCATTCTCATTCTCATTCTCATTCTCATTCTCATTCTCATTCTCATTCTCATTCTCATTCTCATTCTCATTCTCATTCTCATTCTCATTCTCATTCTCATTCTCATTCTCATTCTCATTCTCATTCTCATTCTCATTCTCATTCTCATTCTCATTCTCATTCTCATTCTCATTCTCATTCTCATTCTCATTCTCATTCTCATTCTCATTCTCATTCTCATTCTCATTCTCATTCTCATTCTCATTCTCATTCTCATTCTCATTCTCACTCTCACCCTCATTCTCACTCTCACTCTCACTCTCACTCTCACTCTCATTCTCACTCTCATTCTCACTCTCATTCTCACTCTCATTCTCACTCTCATTCTCATTCTCATTCTCATTCTCATTCTCATTCGCATTCTCATTAACCTTCACTTTGGCCTTAACACATTCAATACACGCCACCCGTTCTCGGTGTCACACAGTACTTCACTTTACAACCATACATACATGATACCAATTGTAACCATTGTAATATCATCCATTTATAACATCCACTATTAACCTAGGCGTGCATTTCTTTCTAGCAACCTAACTTTCATCATCATTCATCACATAACACATAACAACCATTCACAAAAGCAATCATTCATAACATTAATCCACATCAACACAAGGCAGTCTATTAAGTCCTTTAAACAGTGTGAGAGTTTTTATGCATTATGATCCATTCATCTAACAACCTAGCATCCATTATGATCTATCAACTTAACTTTCAATCAAGGACTAACCAAACCCTAGTTCCTCATCAACCAATATAAAGATCATGAGAAGAAACTGGGTTCAAATCACCTCACCTTAGGAATAGATCGGAGATCTAGAGAGATGGATCTGGAAACGGGAATATAGATCTGAGAGAGTCCAAACACCGATCAACACACCACCACCACCACTCACGACAGCCACCACAACACGATCCGCGGCTCACGGCGAGGAGAGAGAGAGAGAGAGGAAGAAGGATCGTGTGGAGATAGAGGAGAGAGAGGAGAAGAGGCTTGTCGGCTAGGGCTTTTGTCTCCCTGGAATTCTCTGCAGAGCTTCGCTTCAGTTTCAGGATGGGAGAAAGGGAGAGGAGGCAACTCTATTTATAGGGAAAGAGAGAGGGAACCCTAGTTTTTTCCTAATGGGCCGTAGAGAAACTCATTTATCATAAAAAAAACTATAGCCCAAGTTTTGGATGTTACAATATATATTTTATTATTGATAAATATTGAAGCCGTTCTATTCGAAATGGGTCCTATTGGGATGTCAAAGAGAGCATGTTCACCTATGGAGAAGAAAGTCTGGATACAGGAACAAGTTCTTTACCCAAGAATCCTAGAAACTTGTATGAGAAGAAAGTACGAAGTACAGTTGGGCTCATCGTGTATGGTTCTCGCAAGCTGACTCCAAAGTATGTTTTTGTTACATGGCTAGTAATGCTTGACAGACATTCAACAATGGATAGAGTATTGAGATGGAATATTGGTGTGGATCAAACGTGTGTTCTCTCTAACTCTTCACCGGACTAGCGAGATCACGTGTTCTTTGATTGCTCATACTCTTCTCGGACTTGGGAGTTTCTAACAAAGGAATCTTCAACCATTCACACACCCAAGTTGAATGAAATCAAGATGATTGTCTCAGACGGGAGTATTGCAGGAGAGAAACAATTGTGTGTTTGTTATGCGATGCAATGTGGAATTCATGCGTTATGGAGAGAAAGAAATAGGAGAAGTCATGGGAAATCTCACACTCAGTTGCTGGCGTGTAGGAAAATAGTTGATAATAGCATTAGGAGCAAGCTCAGCTTGATAAGCAAAATCAGTCCTAAGAGACTCGGGGGAGCACTTGTATTTTGGTTTGGTAGTAGATAGTATAATGCTTTAAAATTCAGTAGGTTAAGAACAAAACCATCTCAATCTTTGATGCACTTGATGAAAAAAAAACTTTTTTGATGAATACAAATTTAACATTCATTCAAAAAGAAAAGCAAAGAAAGCACATATGAGTCTTGGCTATGGAGAAAGCTCTTAAAACTAAGACCCTTTGCTGGTATGAGGAATATGAAGGTAGGAGTGCGTTCTTTTGGTCTTATAACTGGTCATGATTGGGACGGTTAATAGATGCGACATGGGAGCTGGGAACTTGCTATATGCGTGTTCCATGGGACGCTACACTCTTTGAAGTGGTAGATGACAGTGCTGTTTGTTTGGTAAACGCAGCTTTCTGCGTCTGCGGCTATCTCGACTCAACCGCTGATTTATCCAGCGTTCAGATTTTATAAACGCCAAACGCAACATTCAGAAGCAGTTTCTAGATGCAATTAACCGCATCAATCAAACGAACAAGTTTTATGGAAAATAACCTCTGCCGCAGCAATGGATGGTGAGTTTATCCGCAGGTTTGCGATGTGATTTAGGCTCTTCCTGTGCCAGATAATGCTTTGGTACTTGATAGAGCTAAGTGGTGAAATGTTCCACGAGGCTACAACAACAGATTCTTAGGTGGTTTTACATAGGAAACTTGACGTCTTAAGAAGGTAAAGACAATCTGAAACAGAATAGTATGGTTTACACAGGCTGTTCCACAACAATCTTTTATTGCTTGGATGGCCGTTTGGAACAAAAATATTTTATTGTTTGAATACCCGTTTGGAGACTTGTAATTCCCGCGTTTTCTGAAATAATAAAATAAATATTAATTTCTAAAATTTCTATTTATTAATTTTCAAAAGTTAACATCAACACCATAAATCCAATAATAAAATAAACATCCGAAATGTCAATAAAAACATAAAATCATAAGTCTGAAAAAGATTGATGTTGAACGGCGGTGAAATTAGAAAGAAGTGTGAACGAGATTTGATATGTTCACCAAGCTAATTAGACCACCTCTCGCATGCCCCTAACAACCTAGTTAAATGGAGTCTATTATGGCACAGAACCTACTCTTGTACTCGTCCATGTCCTACTTTTGAGATCCTAGTTAGCTACTCTAGAATGCAAGCATTAAGCACAACTCAATTGATGGATATTAACTTAACCTATCAATCCTACTTTTGGGCTAATCCATGATTGTTATCATTTGACCCTAAATCTAGTACTCAAACATAATCAAAGTAAGAATAATAGTCTGAATATAATGCATAGATAAAATATTGGGATTCCAATACAAATCTCCCTAAGGAGCTATGAATCTTCTCCCCTAAATAAATCCTAAAACTATAATGGAGTACTGGGGAACACACACGCACTTTCCCACACACACTTGCCCCCATACTCTGATGTCATACATAGAGTATAAATATAAAACCCTAAAATCTAGGTCAAAACTTGTCTAGGGGTAATCTTGTGGTCTTGTGTCTTGTCTCTAACTTAGGCTTGAAATCAGCTGTCTGCGAATTGGTCATTGATCGATGTCAAGTGTTCAACATCGATCGATCTTGGTCATGTAACATCAGTCGACACCTAGGTAGTGTCGTCGATCGATGGCAGTCTTGTACTTCGACTCTCTCAATGATCAGGTATAGAATATTCTCCTCTAAATGCTGTAAAAGCTCCAAGTATCTCCATATATCTCCAAAACGTACTTGGACCTGAAAAGACCTTAAAACATAGCCTAGACACACATAATAGACTCTATAACATGGCCTGAAAATGGTAATAAATAGACTATATCAACTCTCCCAGACTTAACCTTTTGCTTGTCCTCAAACAAACAAGCCTGTGAAAGAGGTTTTGTAAAGCAAAGACTCACATAATATCTAAGTATATCTATCACTTTACTCTATTGTAGCCACATCTTATCAAGTCAATCACAGAGAAATTTTGTATACCATATCCTAGTATAGCAACCAATTCCATTCTACCAACAACTTTGTGAATACTAGTCTGACTCTCCCCTCTACTGATTTCATTTCTTTACATAAAATAAAAGTGCATGCTTTACCTTGGGAGTATCGATCAAAGGATATATGGAATCTTACCTCTGCAAGTATCTGAACACACAGGTAATCTTTTCTGATTTCTTTCTTCTCTCTCTTCTCACTTCTTCTCAGTCAATGTCTCCCTTTTTCTGAGGGTATCATTGTATTTTATTTTAATTGAATGAGATATTTGGATAAACTTCCATGAATCAAACCCTAATGGTTTTTGCCACCAAATCCCGTTCACTTCTTTTTGACCTTTATCTCTTTCTAGGATCATATGAATCAAGCTTTAATGGTTGTAGCCACCAAATCCTTTTCGACTCCTTAAATTTGCAGGGAAGAGAGAAGGGAATCAGAAGCACACAGACTTTTACCTTCCAGACTTGCAGAAGGAATCCAATCCAGTGTATACCAAATCCAAAAACAAGCAAATAATATCAAGATTAGTGTTGGAAATCAGCTTTGGTTCCTTCAAACTTTCTAAGAAAGTGTGATATAGTGGCAGGATGATCCACTTCAGTATCTCTAGAAATTTCTGCAAACAATCTTTTAAGAATGGTCCTAAAGTATGGTTAATCGATAATAAATTTTGATCATAGTACTCTTCTTGACTCAATAAATAGTTTTGAAAAAACTTATATATAGATAGTACCCCAAAAATCAGGCGGAACCTCTGTCCTTCACCGCGCGTCACGTGCGTGGATCCCACGCGCCGCCTTCACGCGCCGCCGTCGGCCGCCATGCACCGCCGTCCTCCGCCGCCGTCCGCCGCCTTCCACCGCCGCCACCGATTCCAGTAAGCCAGCGTTTCCGGTGACTCGGCAACTCGGCCGAGTCAACCCGGCGAGTCAACTCGGCGACTGGGTTAACCGGCTAGGTTAAATTGATTTTGGTTCGGTTTGCTAAATCTGTTGGTTATTGGAAATTGATTTTGGTTAGGATTAAACCGGCTTGAAATTGATTTGAATTTGGTCCAATTGAAATGGAATCCGGCTAAGGTAAACCGATTGGTTCAATTTGATTTTAATTTGGTCAAGGGTTGACCGGCTTGGGTCATAGTTGACCGGGTTGACCTTTGACATGCGGGTTGACTTTTGACCAGATCACCGGTTATCCGTTTTCGGCCGTTCGAAAAGCATCCTGACTCGATTTTTTGCTCTAATTTCAGATTTGGAGTCAATTTGAGGAGCAGGAGTTCATAAATACCACTTTTCCATATTGCTAAGGTGAGGGTCTATTCCGTAAATCCCGTACTGGTGTAGAATTCCTCCTATCGTAGTCTAGATTTTGAAGCATGATCCGTCTGTTTGAATTGAGTCTGTTTGAGTCATGATTGATAGTTAGTTAATTCATTGTATAACCGGTACTAGGGGTCTAGAGGGTTCAACTGTGATTGGATTATGTGATGTTAACTGATGATATAAATATATAAATATATATATATATATATATATATATATATATATATAGATATTCAGTAGGGACTATGTGTTGTGGGTGGGGGTTCAGGGATGCCTAGGCTATTGACGCAGATGTGGTGGGCGGGGGTTCGGAGACGTTCGGACTATCGACACAGATTGTTGTGTGGTGCTTGGTGCAGAGACGTTTGCATCTGACGCAGATTGGTTATGGGCGGGGGTACAGAGACAAACTGTACTAGTGACGCAGAGTATGTATATCCTTATGAGGAAATGCGGGGTGTATGGACTAGCGATATGCCATCATCGGATTGTTTGTTTTGTGTGATACTCTAGGCATTATGATTGTTCATGTTAGAGCTAAACTTCCATAGTGGGAGTTCTATTTACTTAGTCCGTGGTTTCCGGGTCTAGCATCCCATACCTCATTGAGTGACTTCCCCGTTACTCACCTCCCTCTTTCTTTTTTTCCCCTTTCAGGTGAGACTGGCGAGCAGGAGTGATCCTACTGGATTGGTGCTTTTGGATTGATTTACTTCGTGTTATTTTAGACTTCTGTTTTATTTCATTATCGATATAATTCAGTTTTATGTTATCTTTGGATTTATGGTGTTTTCAAGTTATTTATGAAATTTCAGATTATCTAATTATTTTTTTTATTATTTTATTACTTCGAAAATACGGGTTTTACAAATGGTCTCAATGTCTCATACAGAAAACATAATGTGTAGTTGTGAGTGTGTGTATTTGTGAGTGTGCGAGCGCATCAGTGCATGAAATGGCCCTATGGTCTATAGGGATCTAGAAGATTCTATTCTAATTTCTAAAGTGAACTGAAGTTTGAATACCACGAATGGCTTTTTTCATCACATGACTTCTTTACTTTCTTCTATAATCGAATATATATGATAATTGTTCGTATTCATGTTTTCAGTATTACAAGGTGAAGGATAAAACAACGAGAAAAATGCAAAACGAATGACGAGAAACTAAAAGCCTAATTTATAACCCAATACACGTGAATTTCTAAGAGAGACCATAGTGCGAATAAGGATAAAACGAAACATCTGCACCCAAAAGTTCTCTTTTAATTAAACAAAAATTTCTTTATTTGTTTCCTCAAGTTGCTGAGATCGTTATTTTTTTTCTTGTTTTAATTATATTTATATCTTGTCGAAATTTAAAAAAAGTTATTTATGTCCATTTCCTTGATACTCGCGGGTAACAGATCGGTTCGGTAAAAATCCATGATCCGTTTGGGTATCCGATATAAACCGATCCTTTACACTTATATTCATTATTACTGGACATATACCACCTCATTAATCGCATAAAAGGTTGACCTTCTTTCTTCCTCTTTAAGTCTGGACTCGAGTGTCGAGTTCGGATGACGAAGAACAAAGAGTTTCTATCTCTAAGATCGAAGAGTCTCCTCTTCTTGTATCGAGGGTCAAAATTGATTCCCCTATAAATATGGACACTGGAGATTTCATGATTTCATATTCTAATCATTCAAAAGCTTTCTCAAAGAGATCTAAGGTAAAGTAAACCCTAATCGATTCAATTGCCTAATCGCTTGTTCTTAATCAATTTGCTTATTTCATGTGATTGCTTAATCGATTGTTCTAAATTATTTCATGTGTCCATATTGATTCCCCTATAAATATGGACACTGAAGATTGCATGAGTTCATATTGCCATCATTTGAAAGCTTTCTCAAAAGAGATCTGAGATAAAGTAAACCCCAATCGATTGTTTTTAATCAAATTTTCTTATTTCATGTGATTTCTTAATCGATTGTTCTTAATTAGTTTAATAGATTGATAAATACTAATCGATATGGGAAGTAATGATTAGTTGATTGTTTATTTTTTTCTCAAAAATGGATTCTTCAGCATCGCTTAGTCCAGACAACTATGAGAGAGACAAAGACTCTGTTTTGGAAGAAACACATGAAGAGTATATCACTCCTGACAGTAGAGTAAAGATGGAGACTGTTCCAAATTCAAATGCAGATACTTCTTAGCCAGAAAAGGAAGCTAAGGTTCTGCCCCAAGGCCCCATGTTTGGGAGCATTACACTCGGGCCAAAGAAAACCGAGAAAAAAATAGTTTGTCACCACTGCAAAATGAGTTTTGCTTGTGAATCAAAATCTGGTACGTCGAACCTGGGAAAGCATCAACAAACTTGCAAATTTTATCTGGCATGGGAAGATGGACACAAGAAGAATCAAATATCCATTGGCGACGATGGAGAAGCGAGGGATACAAGAGTTTCGGAAATTCAGTTCATAGAGGCAACAATCGAGATGCTCGTGATAGGAGAAATGCCACTTTTATTTGTTGAAAGCATGGCTTGGAAGCACTTCTGCAACAAATTAATCTTTTTTTAAGCCAAAGTCAAGGATAACCGCAACAGGAGACAGTGTTGAGTTTTATGTCAAAAGGAAAGCGAGTTTGAAAGCATAGTTCAAGGCTAATAAACAACGAGTCTTGCTTACAACTGACATATGTGTACTGGCTTTTTCTGTCTTGAATGTAGTTTACTAACTCTTTTTTGGAAAGCATGGTTCAACCCTAATATACTAACCAGTTTTTTGTAATGTAGGTGCGAGTTATATTGTAATCACGCTACACTTTATGGATGATTAGTGCAGCTAAAGAAGTTGATAGGATCAGGTTTTAACCTGATTATATAAATGCAAGTGCACAGTTAAGTATGCAGTAGTAATACGGGATCGAATCCACAACGACCGATGACCACACGTTGGGTAGCATACAAGTTACTAGCTAAAGAGCTAAAAGAGATTGATTGTTTGGTTTTTTCAGTTTCTAAATCCAATAAGGCAGAGAACAAGTAAAAAAGAGGAAATCAAAACGAGTTTGTAAACAGATGAAACAAGCGTTGGGTATTGGGAATTCTCAAGGATCTCTTTTCAGTATCGATCATATAACAAGCAGACATGGAATCAATTAAATACTGTCTCCAACTCAAATCACTAAACTTGAGGCAACCAACTTCCGTAGCTAACACCCTATGTTTCAGAATCGTAAACACTAGATTTCACTTAGTCTCAGATTCTAAACAATCTTTAAGTTCAGGTTTTATCAGATCACAAGGCACAGGAACATCATCTTCCGTTGGTTGCAAAAACCTTGCTCATCTATTGATATTTCAGGATTTCAAAAAAGCATTTTTGGTGCGTTGAAATTCTTAAAATCAGAGGGTTGGTGATCAATCAAGTTTAAGATTTAAGAACAGTAAAGAAAGATCCAAAATTATAAATCACAATCTATAATTTTTCTAGATCAATACATCTAGAAATCCACTAATGAGAATGTAATACCGATCATGGGATTTAAGACCCAACAAGACCCGCAGCCTTACATCAACCCAATATGCTCATTTGATTAATTTTAAGTCCATTATTTTCAAAGTCATTTTTAGTGTAATGAGGTTCATAAACAAATCAATTCAAGTTAACAACAACAAGGTAAATCAATAGGGTATAAATAAGAAAATGAGTTTAGATACATAAATTCAGTGTGCACTATAGGCTATCATAAGTTCATTCCTAACTCGATCTACCCACACACCACACAGCCTCCTACTGATAGAGTCTTCACGGTTCCTTGGCTTTACCACAATCAACCTCAGTTCCTGAAACCACAAGTCAACGCACATTAAGATTCAATCTGATATCCTAATGATAATGTCAAACAATGCATGGTTCGGTATCGTTATCTGATTCCATGAACATCTATCCTCTTTATCATAGACTAATCGGCCATACTATTAGATCATATCTAAGTACAACTAATTCCACTTACAACATAACAGAACCGCCCATGATGCAATCCAAGAACACGACTAGGATCTAGGACCGATCAGCCTTATCATGATTTCGGCTGTTAAGAAAATGACCTTCTTATCTGCACCGTCCAAAGCTTTGGTCCATGAAACCGAGTAGAGACACAACACAATGGTGTTGTCTCTTAACCGATTTATCCAACTGAACCAATACCATGGATGATCTGACAACACACGCATCCGGCCGCCATAGATCGCGGTTTGGATGCAACATGCCTAAGCCAAGGGTCGTAACTCTTCAACACAACATTCCCACCTGTTTGTGCAAAAACCAAAATGAGTAGAATTAGAAGCAATTAAATACAAAGGGAGAGATGGACATAACCGATCGCCCATGGCCTTATACCCAATTGGACCAACCGATGGTCTTAGGCGATGATTCCCCGATTACTCCACTACCCTTAACCGTGTGCCCTGGGGTGTTAGAACCCTTCTCCAAGCCTTTCGCTTTGCCCTAGTATCCATATTCAATCTTTCTAACTTTGCCGATCTCTCTCTCTATCTCTACCCTCTCTCTCTCTCTCTCTCTCTCTCTCTCTCTCTCTCTCTCTCTCTCTCTCTCTCTCTCTCTCTCTCTCTCTCTCTCTCTCTCTCTCTTCTCTCTCTCTCTCTCTCTATCTCTCTCTCGCTCTCTCTCTCTCTCCCTCGGCCTTTGACTATATTTTGCCTTAGGAACTGATGATTAAAATCGACCCCATACCCCTATATTGATAGAAGAAGGGCTGGCCAACTGCCTTGGGCAAATGGGGATGAATTTTTGGGCGAACGAGTACAAAATGGTGGCCAAATGGTTGGAAACTGAACCACCCCACCCCGTCGCCTATAACTCTCTCCTACAAGGCCTATCTTGGATTTAGACCAAATTCCAAAGCCCATGGAATGATCACATGGACCCCTTGGCCCATGACCAACTTGGATTAACCACCTGGCCGAACTGATGTGGAGTTTTATTTCACTTTCAAATTAACCCTATTTCCCACTTTTGCTTTCTCAAATAAAAGTTTTAGTGTATTACTTAGGGATCAAATTCACAGAGACTCTAGGATTGCACAATAGACTTATTTGTTTTGAATTAAAGCTAGATGAATTATATAATAACAATAAAAGCAATTTCAAGATTGATTTGGTTTGTGAGGATCAAATGAAGAGATTGGATTGAGGGGAAATTCTTTGGTAAGATTCAATACTACATATTAATAGATTGCTAGGGTTTTAATTAATCACTGTTCTCGAACTCAAACCTTAGGGTTTAGGAGATTGCTCTTGCGCATCTCAACTGAGTATCGATCTATGTCCACCAGGTGGTATCGATCGATGTCCACAAGGTGGTAGCGATCGATGTCCACAAGGTGGTATCGATCGATGCTCATTCTAACAGTACTGATTTCGCGGTTTGATGGGTTCTCTAAACTTCCAATTCAATTCTCTTTTGTTACTAGTTATTTAGATTGGTTAAGATAGATTCCAGGTTATAACCAAACTCTCGCTTTTGCTATAGAACCCTAATTTCTAAGGTTGAGGTGATCAAGTTCAACTTAGAATTAAGAGTAACTTAAAAAAGAACCAAGAAGATTACCCTAACAATTCTACAAAATCAACAATATATTATTACCATCGAATAACCCTAAATCTAACAGTGAACTACTCAGACATAGCAATAAAGAACATGAATAAATCCTGAATAAATTGCATAGAATAAACTTAGTAAAAATATAAGGAGTTCAAGATCTTCTCTGTAATGATGATCAAATATCTCTCTCCAAAAGATGTAGCAAGGTGTTCCAATTCTTAATTCTAAAACTCTTGTGTAACTTAGAAAGAAACTCTTTCTTAGGTCTTCTAGGCTTAGGGTAAAACTAAGATAGAAAACCCCAATAAATAGTCTAAATTTTGGCCAGAGACTTGTCTTGAAAATGATGAAACTTCTAGGTAAAACTTGTAATTTCTCAAGCTTCACCAATCTCGCTGTCGACTTGTTTGTTGATCGATGCATAGTGTGTGACGTCGATCGACGGTTCACCACAAATATGGATCCGACTCTGAGTTTCTGGTTGAGCATCGTAAATGATCCAAAATAGCCCACAAGCTCCAATTGCTTCCAATGAGTCCCTAGACCTATAAATACTCTAAAACAATACCAAATGCAATAAAAGACTCTAAAAATACTCTATATATCATAGGTAAAATTGGTAAAGTCCATGGCATATCAACTCCCCAGACTTAACCTTCTGCATGTCCTCAAGCAAACAAAGCCTTTGAAAGAGGTTTTAAAAAGCAGAGACTCACATAATGTCTAAGTATAACTGTCACCCTACTTTGTTGCAGCCACATCCTATCAAGTTAATCGCAGAGGAACTTTATATACCCTATCCTAGTATAGCAACCACATCCATTCTTAGCAAATACTAGTCTGACTCACCCATCTACTGATTTCATTTCTTTGTATAAAATAAAAGTGCAGGCTTTACCCTGAGAGTATCGATCAAAGGACACATGGATTCTTACATGTGAAATTCTGGATAACTAGGCACAAAATCATTTCTGATCCCATTCTTCCCTCTTCTATCTCTTCTTTTAATCTTTTTAGATCTCAAACTTAATGGACAATGATGCTGATACAGTCCATCTTGCAATCTCATTTTCGATTTTTTTTATAACAAAGTTGTACGTGAATAGAGGGGTCATCAGTAATGTATTGATCCCTCGCTTCCAACAATGTTTAATCGTTCCTTTGAATTAGAATAATGGGGTCATCGGTAATGTACCTACCCCTCTGCATCTCGGGAAGTCATCTCAATCATTTAAGCCTTTAAATAGATGCTGAAGAGAGAGAGAGAGAGAGAGAGAGAGAGAGAGAGAGAGAGAGAGAGAGAGAGAGAGAGAGAGAGAGAGAGAGAGAGTTGGGAACCAGAGGTGCAATGATTTGTACCTACATGTTTGCAGAAGGAATTCGATCCAGTGTATACCAAGCCCCAAAGCAAGAAAATCATGTCAGGATTAGAGTTGGAAATCAGCTTGGGTTCCTTCAAATTTCTAAGTAAGTGTGTTATAGTGGCAGGATGATCTACTTTGGTATCTCTAGTAATCTCTGTAAACAACCTTCTAAAAATGGTGCTAAAGTGTGGTTAGTCAATAATAAATCTTGATCATAGTCCCTGATAGGGCCTGATATTTACCACTTTTGTGCCATGATATCAGCCCTATTTAGAGTCTATTTTATGTGTTTGAAGTATGTTTTAGATTATTTTTCAGGTTCAGGTAGTGGTGATTCTGGAGCTTCTAGAGATGCATAGTTGTGTAGATGTGTCAGATGTTTACCTATGGATGAAGACTTTACCATGGTGCTATTGAACTGATATTCTTACAGAAGATAGAGCTTTGATTTAGCTTTCCAATGCCATAGGTTTGAGGTCCATCGGACAGTTACATCTAAAGTTATGCCCGATTTACTAAAGAGTTGTCTGTCTGTCTGCCTCGCGAGAGGAAGTTGTCGAGAAGATGAATGAGCGTCGATCGACAGCACAGCCATGGTGTCGATCGAAGGTGATCCCAAAAGACAGGCCCGAATTTTTTTATGGCTGACCTAAGCCCAGAAGCCATCACAAATTACCATAATACCCATGGACGACCTAAAACCCTATTTATTTGTTTCTATACCATTGTTTAGGCACCAAGCTTTATTCTATCTATTGTTCTAGTGTTATGAGAGAAGGTAGGAAGTCCTTCAAAGTCCTCCTGGAACTTCTTTTGTTTTTTATTTGATTTATATTCTATATCTTTTCTATTCATCTATGATTTTTGTGACCAATATCATGTCTAAGTAGATCTCTTGTTTGGTTTAGTGTTTATTAATGGTATTGATTGATTAGCCAAACAATAGAATTGCTATGGTGATTATTAGATCTATAAATAGAATTGTGTTTATTGCTTGTGTTCTAGAGTAGCTAACTAGAACTCTAATCATAAGATAGTTAGGCGCAAGTGAGAGCATGGTCTACTACAAGAATTAATCATGTTGAGCTAGGTTTCTAGAAACAAACGAGAGTTTATTTAGATAATTTAGTGAACTTAACGAATAAGGTCATAAAGCTTGACTCAAGAGACCATCGATCGACGCAGGATCATTTTCATCGATCGACGGTCATTCCGCTTCAACAAACGAGAGCTGAGACATCAGACTTAGTGAATAGATTAAACTCGCAGCGAGAGCTGGTCGTCTTTTAAATTAGATATCGAGTTCTGTGAATAATACCCTTAGCTTCTATCCCCTATAATCCACTTGCATGAAACCCTAGATCTAGCAATTAATTATTATTGTTTACTTACCTATCAATCAATTATATGCTATAGTTTATTTACTGCTTATTAATCTATTTACCTAGCATAATCTTGATTGTATTGAGTCTATTGTGTGCCCACGCTCCCGGTGGGTTCGATCCCTAAATACTACAATTTGACCTCTCTTGGCAAGAGTAGTTTGTAGGGTTAATTTGATAGAATTTTCATTGAAATACATAAAAACCCTCATGTCAGTCCCCTTCTTGACTCAATAAAAACTTTTTGAAAAACTTATAGAAAATTTATATAATTATAGAAATACAATTGAAAAAACAAATAAATAGCATTAGCTAACCTTCCCTACACTTAAATTACACTGTCCTGGATTGGTTTAGGAATAACTAAATCATAAGAAAACAATGTTGGAGAAAGTCGAATATAACAACTCTAGAAGGAGTATCGATCGATGGCGATGGGTGAGTGTCGACCGATGGTAAACCAAAACTGTTGATCGATGATTAAATGATGTTGTTGATCGATGGTGTATTCGAACTTTGTACTGTATCTTTCTTGTTAACGCGCCATCGATCGATGGCAACACCTTATTGTGGGAACTAAAATTCGCATTGTCGATTTCTGTTGTATTAGGAACGCAGGGTAAACCCTAGTTTCCCAGAGGTCCCGTATATCTGAACAAGATAGGAACCTCGGCTATGAGATCTGTCGGCGAGATCCCTAGTTCTAATAACCTACGACTGCAAAACCCTAGTTGAGTCGCAGCTCGGATAACAAAAACGAAAAGTTCCATAAATGCTCTAAGTGCTAAGCTATGTTTTCTATGAGTGGAGATTTTCGTGTGTTCTCTGCATCATCACCCTTGAAGTCATTATATACTCCTCTAGAGGCGGTTTGCTCTTTCCCCTTTTTCCCTTGGTCGAATTTATCGTTTCGTGGAAATATTCCTTTTTTCCTCGATCCTCATGATTATCTTCGGAAACTTTACATTTACTTCACAAAGTTTGTCTTGATTTCGGATAAAATCGCGAGTGGACCTTTAGACCTCATTGGGCGATTTTCTAACTTAGGCGTTTCTACAATTTTATCGAAATGGCATTGCTAAGATGATGTCGTCCAAGTGTTACGATATTTCATATGGGGCGTGTGACTCTAGGTGTTTAGCTAACCTTCATCGTCTCATACGATCGACTAGATCCTTTCTTGAGAAAACGAGTTCTTTAGGTAAAGTTACAATATCAAACCCGATCGAGACGGAACAAAGATAAGTTTGATCAAGTATCGAGAAATGGATTTTAACGAGGACGAGGTGAAACTGGATTGATTTGATCCAACTTGCCGAACGGGCGGGTCGAATTGCTCGTGCCATCTAACTCGCCCATTCGGCGAGTTCGCATTGTTCAACTCGCTGTACGGGCGAGTTGGTCGTGTCGTGTTTACCAACTAGCCGTACAGGCTAGTTGGTTGGTTCGTGCCGTCCAACTCGCCGTACGGGTGAGTTGGTCGTGTCGTGCCATCCAACTCGCCCGTATGGCTAGTTGGATAGTCCATCTCACCGTACGGGCGAGTTGGTTAGTCTGTTCCGTCCAACTCACCGTACGGTTGATTTGGTTGGTCCGTGCCGTCCAACTTGCCGTACATGCGAGTTGGTTGGTCTGTGTCGTCCAACTTGCCCGTACGGCAAGTTTGACTTGTCAAACTCGCCGTACGGGCGAGTTGGTCGACCCATGTCGCTTGATTTTCCCATTCGACAAGCTGGACGTCTTGCTCGGCCATCTTGTCCGTTCGGAAAGTTGTATGATCGAGTCTTCTAGTCATTTCATCATATTGCCGTTCAGGGATACGTTTATCCGAGGTATTTAGAAAAACTCTTCCTGATGGATCATTTGCACAGACCGCTCCTTTGTGGTCAGTCAAGATTTGACCTCGATTTTTCCCGTTCCCCTTCTTCCGGGTGATTATCTCTTTCTTTCACCAAGAATGCATTTTTCCTGTAGGTTTCTGACGTTGATTCCGTCATCACCGATTTTGATCCCTAGTTTTAGCCCCCCAGCTCGTTAGAATTGCGAGGTTCTTGCGAGCGGTTTTGGCAGGTTTGGTAAGATATGCGGAATCAATGTTTCAAAAGATCCGTTGAAAGTGGTGTACTTATTCCTCTAAGAGCGGAATGTAGTAAGATTGGGGCTGCGTCTTGTGAAGGCTGCCTACGTACCCTTGTAATAGGGATCAAGCCTTTCGTAGTTCGTTCCAGAGTTAAGGTTCTTACTTCATGTTTTCCAGTGATACCCTTATGGTTTAGCTCTGTGTCGTGTAGACATTATCAGGCATGTTGCTGCCGACGACATTGTATATTGGACCTTTGTCGGCCTCGAGACCAGCCTTGTAGGCTGTTCATTTTGCCCGAGTGCGGCCGTACTTATGTTTTGGGGACTGACAGCGTGTAGCTTTGGACTGACAGCGTGTGGCTTTCAGATTTTTGTTAAGGATAGAAGGAAGGATACTAGTTGTTATCTTGTTCCCAACTCTTTTGCGGATCGTCCTATTCGTTGCTCGTTCAAGATGTTTGAGAAGTTTTTCAAAGTTTGGTGAGCGCTTAGATACAGACGAAGAGACATGCTTTCAGGATCTCATATCTTTTCGATATCATGCCTTGAGACGTTAGAGACCAGTGTGCTGGGTTTAGGGTAAGACCTAGGTATAATCACGCTTTTAAGGGGTGCGATGAATACTTTGGCTTACGTTTCCCGTATCGCTTTCGACCTGATTCCATCCCGCTTTAAAGTCCGCGATATGTTCTCGGCTTATGTTACTTGTATGAAAGGAATCGAGCAACTCTTCGAGGACAATTTTTAAGTCTCCCTAAAGTGCTGGCCAAAATTTTGGATTTCTTTTATAGTGCTATTACCCTTGTGTCGGGTGTTTGTGAGCTATCTCTACGAGATGGCTTAGTCTGTTTAGGACATTAAGATTTTGTTGTGATAACAACAAACTTATTTGTAGATATAATCGTTTTTGAACCTTCGCGAAGGATACATATTTAAAAAGGTGTCTATGTTTTATAGTTGCGGACTGACTGTTTTTAAGGTTAGCATTCCGTTTCGAAAAGTTTTGACAAAAAACAGTTCTCCTAGCGTTAGCGACGTCTCGCTATGTCAAAGGTTGAATTTTTATTTCGTAAGCCGCCTTTCGTGCTTGAAATGTTTGCGGGCTTGAAGATGTGTTGTATCGCAAGGTTTTTGTCTTAACCTTGCGGAAGAGAAACGTTTTGGTTTGTTTCCGAGGAATTAGGACCAATGGGTCGCGTAAATTTGTCCACGAGAATATGTGACTTCCTTCACTGTGCCTTGTGAGGAGTCCCCCCCCCCCCGAGATTTATTTCATGTATAGTTGATGATGCTTTGTATAGCTCTAGGAGTTTTGTTACGAGTTTTTCCTTATGTGCCGCTTTTCACTTGTAAAACGCTGTGGGTTTAGAGTAAACTGCGGAACATATTGAACTTGGTCGGTTGTTGACAAGTTTATGTTTTCCATTAATCGTAAGGTGGTTACGACTTAGTTTCGATAGTAAGAATTTGTCGTATGATTTCCGATTCTGGGTTATACGATGTGCACTTGGCGTTTTTAAACTAATTGTGGATTGTCGTTTTGCCGCTAAGTGATTGGGTGATCAGTGGTTGCTCAAACATTTTTGCTCGGTGTGAAGGATGTGTTCAGCCGAATAGCCGAGGACGTTGCTTGTCAAGGATAGACTACGGCACGTTCGTGTTAACATTAAGGTCTTGCTAGTTTAGAAGTTTCCTAAAGAGGATACTGAATTCCAGTTCGGATTTTTATCGGAAGGAGTAATTGGCTGAGGGCTAATGAGAGTTTGTCGAGATCGACGGGCCAAGTCGGAGTTTTCCGTGCTATTTTCGTACGAAAATTGTTTTATTTTTGTATGATGAAGACAAAACCTAAAAGTCTCGATAAAGAACCTGTACGAGATGATTGCCTGTTCGGAATCAACCAAGGGAGATGGGAGGCAGAATCCAGCGAGCCGCATGGCTAAGGAGTGAGATCTGTAAGATCCTAGTGTGATGAGATAAAGTTTAGTTTTTTGTTGAGAGACGAGTCATATGACTTTGTTTTTAGCTATACGCAAATTGTCCAAAAAAATTCTCCGTAAAACTTGCTAAGTTCGTTTCCGAAATTTCTTCGCATAACTTGGTGTGGCTATACGAAGGACGTTTCGCGTAAGTTTTTCGAGAAGTGAATGGCATATAAGTAAGTTGAGAATGTCTCTCGCAGATTACTAGTGATATTTTCGAACGAGGAATGTGTTTTCCTCATTCACTTTTCTGCAACGCAAAGTCGTTTTTTCATGACACCGATCTTGTTTTCTCATAATTTCTTTCGGTATAAAATATCATAGTTATACGAAAGTAATGGATGATCGGTTTTATGAGGCATCGCATGGCCTAAATGATTTTTTGTCTACTACTGCGAGAGTTTGCTTTGTCGAAAGCGTTTTCTTGATGTCGAGAAATTTTTTTTTGAAGTATGGGAGTATACGAGTATAGTATACGTACCTACTCCCTCCTTTTTTTACGAAAGAAAACGGCTGAACCGATATTTTCAAGGGCTGTTTAAGTTTTTCTTTTGAAGATTGGGATGATCGACAATCCAGGTCGGTTTAAAGATGATGCTAGGATTGTGACTTGGGGACTTTAAGGTAGACTACTAGGAATACGTCGGTTTTAAGAAATTTCTAGGAACGAGACGGTTTTAAGACGAAGTTCGCGTTTCTAGTTCCTTTTTTCCTTAGGAATGGTGCTAAGTGTGCGTGGGGATCATTTCTCGGTTTTCCGAGAGTTTATATCGGTTTGCAAAATTTGCGTAAGCAGTCGCTGAACAATAGATTGAGACAGGAAAAATCCAAAGATTTAGATCACTATACTATTCTCCTAGATCCTAAGTTCCCTAAAGGTTTATGGCGATCTCCGAAGCGTTTTTACTTATTAGTACCTTTTTACGAAAATTCAAAGTCTGATTTCAAAAAGTTCCAATCCGGCCATACCTTAGTTTTCTCGAAGGTTTGGGTTCACCTCTTCTCCATTTTTCTTGCCCATCTCCCCTTCCTCTTCTCGTGTTTGTATGCCCCTTAAGAATGGTAACAATATTATTTCTTCCTGGCCGCGTTTAGGCACGAACCTGTCTTGCGGTTTTTATTGTAAAGTTTCGACGGTAACTCCAATCGAGACGAAACAAGAGATGTTTCGATCGGAGTTCAAAGGAAAAGGCTACGATAGAGGTAAGGGTGAGTAGGATTCCCAATAGGGTGAGGAGGATGCCCAAGAGGGAGAGTAGGACACCCAAGAGGTCGAGTAGGAGCAAGCCAAGGAGTTTAGGCTAGTCTTACTTTTTTTTCGTAAAATCTCAATGGAAACTCCGATTGAATGAAATGAAAAGCGTTTCGATCAAGATTCTAAAGAGAACAAAAAGGAGAAGCTCATCAGGGCTTGCCAACCTCTCCATGAGGCGAGTTGGAGGGATTAAATCAAACTCGCCATCAGGGCGAGTTGGACAGTGTGCGTCCAACTTGCTTTGATCGTAAAATGTCAACGGAAACTATGATTGAGACGAAACAAAAAGCGTTTTGATCGGGTCTAAAAGGAGAACGCAAAGGTGAGCCAAAAGAGTGCTCATCCAGTCCAACTCGCCCAATGGGCGAGTTGGATGGCTCGTTTTGTCAAACTCGCCTAATGGGCGAGTTAGACAGCTCGTTTAGTCCAACTCACCCGTTCGGCAAGTTGGACAGGTCAGACTCACCGAACGGGCAAGTTAGACGGCTCGTTTCATACAACTCCCCCGTTCGGCAAGTTGGAGTGGTCCGACCTGTGCGTCCAACTTGTTTTGATCGTAAAATCTCAACGATAACTCTTATTGAGACGAAAAAAGCGTTTCGATCGGGATTTGAGGAAGAACGCAATTGAGAGCCAAAGTAATGCCTCTTTTGTCAAACTCTCCCAATGGTCGAGTTGGACTGGTCAAACTCGCCCATACGGCGAGTTGCAGGGCTTGCACTGTCCAACTCGCCCGTTGGGCAAGTTGGACTGGTCAAACTCGCCGAATGGGCGAGTTGCACGGCTTGTACTATCCAACTCGCCTGCTCGGCGAGTTGGACTACTCTTGTTTGGATGGTATGCTGGTGCTAACTCGTTTCACTTTCCAAATTATGTTGCATAAAATATTATCGGGTTTTACTTTACAAAAGCTGTTTTGAAAAATGTTGTTGAGCTTTAATTTTACGAAAGTTATTCGGCAAAATATCATGAGTTTAGCTTTACGAAATTTGTTTCGTAAAATGTTGTTGAGTTTAATTTTACGAAAATCATTATGTAAGCGTGTTTTCGTTTTTGGCTGTACGAGAGCCGTTTTTCTGGAAAACTTACGTTTTAGCCTCTGAATTTTTGGTTGTGATGAGCTTAATTATCGGAGTTGACGTAATCGGAAATTTTCTCGTTTCCGCAGTATTGATCTGAGGGGATTTCGAGTAGTTTTTTTGAAATAAGTTTAAGTGACTCATCGAGAATTAATTGAATATGTTACGTAGAATCTAATCTTGACTCTTTACGAAATCTTAGTTTTCAGAGAACGTTTTTAGCAGTGAGGTATACGTTCTCTTGTTTTTCTTAGTTTAGTTTTCGTCGGCCGTTTTAGGTTTCGAGTGATTCAATAGAGATCAACTTCTTTTCTTCGAAAATTGTTCAGAAGAGGTACAGAGTGGGGGTTATGCGCCCGATTTGTTGTGCTTCATATCTCTGTGAGAAATCTAGGGTTTCTCCGCAATTTTTGGTAGAGCAAGTTTTATTTTTCCAAAAGTTTTTTAAAAAAGTTCTTTTGGTCAAACCCTTATGCGCTGACATTTTCCAACTCGACAATGAAATGAACTTTACGGGGTTGATAGATTTTATTGTTACCTTTTCTGTTTAGTGAGAGAAATTGCGAGCTTGTTTCGGTGCCCCGCCTGTGGCGAATGAGTCGTGACTAGGTTTTCAATTTTCTCAAGAACTGCAGCGTTTGCATAAGCATTGGCGACGGGAGCAGTAACTGCCGGAGTTGTTTTACCAGCGTTTTTGCAAGCCGCTGTATTGTCCTTCGACGCATTCTTTGTTGGCTTCCATATATGGTACAAGACCCTCGTCACTTCTTCGATGATAATGTAATCCGTGGCTTTGTGAAGCGCATCTTGGATTGTACGTGGCTTTTTCTAAAGTTATCCACTTCCTGAACTTTGACTTGAACCAGAGCGTTTTTTAAGTGCGTCTATCGCGACTTTGTTACTTATCCCGCTGACTTTAGCCATGACGGTTTTGAACCGTTTTATGAAGTCGCGGAGAGTTTCGTCCTCTCCTTGGGACAAGCTCCAGAGATCCACGTCAAAGGTTTCTCGATCTATGAACATCGAGTATTGTTTGTGGAATTCTGAGGCGATCTGGCGGAAGCTTCCGGTGGAGTTTTGCCTGAGGCGAGAGAACCATTCTAGTGCTGCTCTGAGGAGGTTTTCCACGAAGAGGCGGCATTTACCAGCATCTCTCTCGTTTTCTCTGATCCGGGCTCTACCCATCGCGACCTGAAAAGCATATAGGTGTGCCTTAAGATCAGTAGTTCCGTCTTATGGCGTCACTTTAACCTTCACAGGATCTGAAACCCTAGTTTCAGTGATACGAGTAGTAAGGGGTGTTTTTTGGGCTTCTTCGAGTAGTAGATCGATCTCCGGTACGGTGCTAGTAGCGTGGTTGACTTTGGACTTCACCGATCTGACTTCGGCCACCGTTTTCATGAGATCATCACAGAGATTGCGGATTTTGGAACTCTTTCTAGCAGGTTTCCGAATTTATCGGCGTTTGCTGCGAATGCTCTGAGTTTGCTCCTCTGCCAGTTCTTCATGTTCTTTCCAGAAGATAGCTTCTTCTTCTTCGTTCATAGGGTTGTCTAACTTGTATTCGTTCCGTGCTGCTAGACTCCTTGTGCGGCACAGATTTATGTTTGCGTCTTCGTCCGTAGGTTTAGACTAACTGCTAGATTCTACGTCGGCGCGTTCGACTCCTCCTCCTTCTTTATCTTACTCGATAGGAGGAAGGTCTCCTGGGTTTTTCTGTGTTGGCACGGGGGTCACTTCGTTGGGGTTTTTTCCAGACGGTTTGTGTTGCGCGTTGTCTGACCGGTCCGAAGGTGTTGTGAAGTCGAGTCTTCTTCCACGTATTCAGGCTATTCCCCGTTGAAAGATGTCCCTTTTCCTCGCTGTTAGGGTTTCAACCTGCTTAGCGAGGGAATTCATGACCTTATCCTGTTCTGCCGACTTCTTCTCAAAATTCAAGAACATCTTCTTCACCTCCTCGAACGCTATAGTGTTTGCGTCGGCGTTGACCGCAGTGACGTTCATCACTGGAGTGTTTTCAACGATTTCGTCGACGACGTTATCATCACAAGGCTGTTGTTGAGATCTGAGCGTTGATGGCTGAGAGTTAGATTTATCCATACCCCCCCCCCCCCCCCCCCTATTTCAAGCGCCAAACTATGGGGATCTAAGCTATGTTTGCACTGAGTGGAGATTTTCGTGTGTTCTCTGCATCATCACCCTTGAAGTCCTTATATACTCCTCTAGAGGCGGTTTTCTCTTTCCCCTTCTGCCCTTGGTCGAATTTATCGTTTCGCGGAAATATTCCTTTTTTCCTCGACCTTCATGATTATCTTCGGAAACTTTACATTTATCTTTCGAACTTAATATTTATCCCTTCCTGAAATATAAAAGATAAACCATCACAAATTTTGGGCTTGATTTCGGATAAAATAGCGAGTGGGCCTTTAGCCGAGATTTAGACCTCGTCGGGTTATTTTTTGACTTAGGCGTTTCTACGATTTTATCGAAAGAGCATTTCTAAGACGACGTCGTCCGAGAGTTTAGGATATTTCTTTTGGGGCGTGTGACTCTAGGTGTTTAGTTAACCGTTATCATCTCGTACGATTGACCCGATCCTTTCTCGAGAAAACGAGTTCTTTCAGTAAAGTTCCTATGTCAATCCCGATCGAGACGGAACAAAGATAAGTTTGATCAAGTATAAAAAGAGGGAGTTTAACGAGGAAGATGTGAAACTGGATTGATTTGATATGACTTGTCAAACGAGCGGGTCAAGTTGCTCGTGCCATCTAACTTGTCCGTTCGGCGAGTTGGCCTTATCCAGTTTTATACTTAAGCTATTTACTTATGATTTAATTTTTCTAACCAATCCAGTGCGGATTACACTGAGGACAGTGTAATTTAAGTCTAGGTGAGGTTCGCTAATGCTATTTTTTTTTGAGTGTTATATATATATAAGTTTTTCAAAAAGTTTTATTGAGTCTAGAAGAGGACTATGATCAAGATTTATTATTGACAAACCATGCTATAAGCACCAGTCTTAGAAGGTTGTTTGGAGAGATTACTAGAGATACCAAAGTGGATCATCATGCCACTATATCACACTTGTTTAGAAAGTTTGAAGAAACCAAAGATAATTTCCAACACTAATCCCGACATTATTTGCTTTCTTTGAGATTTGGTATACATTGGATCAGACTCCTTCTGCAAGTTTGGAAGGTAAAAATATGTGTGCTTCTGATTCCCCTCTCTCTCCCCTTCAGAATAAAAAAGGAGTCGAACAGGATTTGGTGGCTACAACTATTAAAGCTTGATTCATATGATCCTAGAAAGATATAAATTTCAAAAACAAGTGATCAAGATCTGGTGGAAAAAACATTAGGGCTTGATTCATGGAAGCCTACCGAAATATCTCAGTCAATTAAAAATAATATAATTATACCCTCAAAATTAGGGAGTCATTGACTGAGAAGAAGTGAGAAGATAGAGAGGAAAGGAATCAGAGAAGGCTGCCTGTGTGTTCAGATACTTGCAGAGGTAAGAGTCTATGTGTCCCTTGATCGATACTTCCAAGGAAAAGTCTGCACTTTTATTTTATGCAAAGAAATGAAATCAGTAGAGGGGCGAGTCAGACTAGTATTCGCTAAGTTTTAGGTAGAATGGATTTGGTTGCTATACTAGGATAGCGTATATAAAGTTTCTCTGTGATTGACTTGATAGGATGTGGTTGCAGTAAAGTTAGGTGACTATTATACTTATAAAATATGTGAGTCTTCACTCTTTGAAACATCTTTCACATGCTTGTTTGCTTGAGGACACGCAAAAGGTTAAGTCTGGGGGAGTTGATATAGCTTATTTATTACCTGTTTTAAACCATGTTATAGGCTCTATTTAGGATCTTTTATGCGTGTCTAGGCTATGTTTTGAGGTCTTTACAGGTCCAGATACGTTTTGGAGATATATGGAGATACTTGGAGGTTTTGGAGCACTTAGAGGAGAATAATCCGTAGCTGATCATTAAGAGAGTCGAAGTAAAAGATTACCATTGATCGACAACACAACTTTGGCGTCGACCGATGTTACATGACCAAGATCGGTCGATGTTGCACATCTACCATCGACCGATGTCCAATTCGTAGACAACCAATTTTCAAGCCCAAGTTAGAGACATGACACAAAGTTACATGATTATCCTTGGACGAGTTTTGAACTAGACTTTAGGGTTTTATATTTATACTTTTTGTATTGCACAAGAAAAGTGGGCAAGGAGGGAAAAGTGTGCAGAGTGGGCTAGGTGCCTAGGTTTTCTGGCAAAGTGTGTGTGTGCACCACCTCACAATAGTTTTACGATTCATTTAGGGAGAAGATTCATAACACCTAAGGGAGATTTGTATTGAAACCCCATCATTTTATCTATGCATTATATTCAAATTATTATTCTTACTTTAATTATGTCTGAGTAGTTATCAACTAGATTTAGCGTTTATTAATGGTACTGATAGATTAGCCAAACAATAGAATTGTTAGGGTCATTATTAGATCAATTAATATAATTGTGTCTATTGCTTGTGTTCTATAGTAGCTAACTAGAACCCTAATAATAAAATAGTTAGGCGCAAGCGGGCGCATGGTCTACTACCGGAATTTATTCTGTTGACCTAGGTTGCTAGAAACAAACGAGAGTTGATTTAGTTAATCTAGTGAACTTATTGAATTAGATCATAAAGCATGACTCAATAAACCATCGATCGACGCAGGATCATTGCCATCGATCGATGGTCATTTCGTGTCAACAAGCGAGAGCTGAGACATTGGACTTAGTCAATAGATTAGACTCACATGCGAGAGCTGGTGTCTTTTACATTAGATATCGTGTTCCATGATTAAATACCCTTAACTTATATCTTCTATAATCCACTTGCCTAAAATCCTTGATATAGCATATTTACATTTGAATCTAGTTAAATTATTAGCATATTTCCATATTTACATTATTAGCATATTTCCATATTGCATCTATACCTTCTAATAAGGAATATTTCCTTGACCTGATTACTTGTTACCAATATATATAGTTACCTAGCTTAGTCTTTAGAAATAAGAAATTTATTGTGTGCCACCGTTCTCTGTGGATTCGATCCCTAAGTACTACACCTGATCTCTCTTGGCAAGAGTATTATTTTGTGTGTCAGGATTAAGGGTTAATTTGACAGTTATTTGTTTAGGATATTTATACCCTACTAGAACACAAAAACACCATAACGTCATCCGTTCTGACTATCCATCTGTATGTGGGTGATAGGTCGTACTCATGTTCACTCTCATTCCCAAGGCCTTGAGAAAAGCCTTTCAAAAATGAGAAGTGGATCTTGGATCCCTATCGGAGACAATGCTAGCCGGAACCCCATGCAACCGCAAAATCTTATCAATGTACTTACGTACAATCCGGTATACCCCATCAGTTGTCTTCATGGCCATAAACTGAGCAGACTTGGTTAGTCATTCCATCTTTACCCAACACCAAGTTCGAAAACATCAGCACCCATGTGAAGAAGTTGGAGAATCAAGTGATGCAAAAAAGTGAGACAATTAGGAGACATGAGGGCATGATTAAGGAGAAGATGGAGACTGGGCATAAACACCACGTCAAGGCATTGATTGATGATGATTTTTGGCAGGGAGAGAGTGCCCAATACAGTAACTTCCGTATGGAAAATTCCATGTCACTCAGCAATTCCCGTATGCATCGATCGACGCAAGACAACGAGAATCGATCGACGGTGAGGCCTACAGAATCGGTAGACTCGTGTGAATCGAATAACATCGATCGATACCTTACTCATGACATCGATGGACATAGAGACGAAGGCATCGTGGGTCCATCCCCACTCTCAAACCGTACACGCCCTCGGTGGCAGTGTAGAGTGGTCTGATTCTTTTCAAGCCCGCCCATGCCTAGTATAACCTCGTGATTTTTCAGGCGGACAACAATCAGATCCACAAGCATATTCCTGTTTTGGATCATCATGGGGGGTGTTTCACCAGCCTTATCAAATGCATCACTTGTTCTCCGGCTGCATTCACTACGCATAACTATCCCTTGTTCCCATCTGGAACACCCCCTTTCCAATCATCTTTGGACTAACAAAACTATGTGTAGCCCATGTGTTGAAAAGAACGTGTGTTTCCACACCACCAATATTTAGGTTTATAGTGACTTATTCGTATGATCCAGATGCGCCAGACTCCTTGGACAGCTTGTACACACAATGTGTTGTAGGCTTACTTGTCCTGTCTGAAGCATAGGACATTCCCTCTAAAAGTTTCTGGCCTTTCCGCAGTGTAGAGTCATCTCCAGCTGGGGTGCATTGGCCTTGCTCCGGCCGAGCAGAGTCTTGGGTCGCATGTTCCTTGCTACCACAACGGATGCAAGCTCCCATGGCCCTCCAATAAATTTCCTACAAGGAGTTTATCATACTTAGGTCACTCGGTGTAATAACCCTCACGAGCCATGACTTTTTGGTCGATAAAATTTCCGCTCGACCAGTTCTGAGTTGGTCGACCAGATTTAAAAATAAATCGACTTGATGAATTAATGTCTCAACAGGACTGTCATGCGGTCGAAAGGACTTTCTTTGGTAGTTTTGATCGAGTGTTAATTATTATGGTAGATTTATATATAAGCTGGACGAGTTTATCCAAAAGCAAGAAGAGAACCAATGGACGGAAAAAATTTGATCGAAAACTTGTCTCGAATACTTTCAGCTGCTTTCGATTCATGTGCATGTCATGTGCTGCCTGGCTGCGTGCTTCCTTCCTGACCTGGACATGTGAGATGCACCTTCCCTGCTTGCTTGCTTCTGTAGTAAATGTCACATGACATTCACAAGCTGCCTGCTTGCTTGCTGGCTCAGATCTATAAAACAAAAATCATGTGGCTGGAAAGCTTTCTTCAAAGCAAGGAAACTTTGAGCTGCTTTGTTGCTGGACAAGCTGAAGCAGGACACCAGCTGTCCCTTGCACACCAAAGCTTTGTGTTAACCTGGGCACACACACAAAGCTCATATCAGCTAGTTAATCCTCTCAGTCACCTGCTTCCCACGTTCTGAAACAGAGAACAAAACCAGACAGAAAAGTTTAGAGAGAAAGAGAGAGAGAAGATAGAAAAATCTGTTAGAAAATTTGAGAGAAAAATTCAGGGAAAAATAAGAAGAGAGATCTGACATGGACGACCCTTTCTAGCCTTCTTGTGCTTTGAATCAGTGACTGTGGTGTGTAGAAAAGTTGTATCTGGTCCAGAAGATTCATGAGATCACTTCACAGCTTATCAGTCTTGATTATTGAATCGGTAAGACCTTAAATCAGTTTGTTCGGATCAGTTTAATCAGATCAGTTTTAAGGAAGCTTCATGTCTGATGTAAACCCTAAGTTATGCTATGTTCTGTCCTGATTTGAACCGAATCTTGATCTCTTTGTTTGAAGATCAGGTCGTGATCTTAGCATGAAGAGAGTGAGCTACCAAGTTCATCCATCATTGAAGTAAAACCGGTAAGGCCTTCGCCCTTGTTGTCTGATCAGTCTGAATAGAACCGTATGGTGATAGGTTAGGATACTGCACGGATCATTTGTAAAAGTCTTTGTAAGGTTCAGACTTGTTTATTTTCAGTTTGAATTAACCTCATGGAACAACTAGCTATGTTGTTATGAATTGACTGGAATTAAATCGAACTGAACTCAATTTGATATTTTCTAGTACTGATTTGAGCCGAGCTGAATTTGATATTGTCATATCCTGATCTAGTCTGAGTTGATCTGAAATGCTAAGCTTTGTCCTGAAACGAGATGATAAGATTTGATTTAAGTTCTTCTTCGAAACCAAACTGCTGGATTAATGATCTTGTGTACCGAACTGCTTTGTTTTAGGTCAGTGGTGGGATCAACCGGATCCTTCCTGTTGGACGTTCTGAATCAGACGTGAAGTGGAGTGTGATTAGCTTGATCTCGAGTCTAGTCTTCCTTAGCCAATCTCATTGATTTAAAGGTGAGTCTAGATAGATGACTGATGAGTTATGAATTAGTGTTGCTTGAGTAAAATAAATTATTATGATTGATAGATAAGTAAGTCTCGTGAACTATGTTATACTGTGAAACGTGTTTACTTATTATAAACACTTAAGAAATATTATGAATTATTATTTGAGGTTTATACCGAGCCTTAGTACTTGTTCTCAAGTACTAATATATAAGTATATAAGTATGAATCATGTGAAGTCTTATTGTATACTCACTCTCCCTAAAGTTCCTGCATTACCGTGAATTGGTCCTGCGATATGGAACAAAGTCACGAAGACACAATGATGGGGTCGCACCCTGGAGACCGTGTAACTGCATGCAGCGTTAGATGTTCGATCTTCGAATATCTGATTGAGTGATGGTTATATTTATTTTTCCCGCTAGGCTCGGTTAGCCTTGGTGGTTTTTCGGGTTTAGTATATATATATATATTATACATATGAATGACTGGCAGATGTTGTGGAGGTGATGTTTAAGATTTGATTCACATCGATTGAATGATAGGCCTTATATATATATATATATATAATAATTAAGGAATATATTTCCTCTGCATTCAAATGGTGTCGATTGCTCGGGATACTATTGATATGTGTTCGAGGTGAGGGATTAGACTCACTATTTACTCATGACTCATTTGTGATGCAGGTAACCAGTAGGCGGGAGACCTTTACTCTAGGACGGGAAGGAACAGCATTAGTCAGCGGTAGTTTTATTATCCTTGCAAAGTAGTTTTGATATATCCTATGTATAAAGTTTGTTGACCAAAAACCTCGAGGTTAATCCTAAACATTTTGTAAGATGATTTTGAAAGAATAATATATAATGTATTAAAGAACATTTCTTTAAGTACAAGTTCCATACGATATTAGTCCCTGTCCGGACGAACTAACTATTGGGTATTGCTCAGTTGGGTTGAAAATCCTTGGGTAGTACCTAATAGGATATGTGTACTTAGGCAATTGACCTATTGTGCCTGGATCTATTCTGGTAACTTTGGGTTAATCATTTATGTACACATTGTGGCTTCTCGGTTTGGTTTAAGTTACTAGTGATTGGCTGTGCATGTTCTTGTTTGATTGTTGCACGCCCGGTCGAGTTAACTTGTACTTAGACCAGATTGGGGGTGTCACACTCGGGTTTACTACTTGAGTATCTACCCTCCTCAGCCTGATCTCATTTCCCCTTTCAATCATTAGTCTTGCCAATCGGGACAAACTGAGTACGAGACCTAAGTCGAGCCTCCTCGGCTAGATTTCTCTCCAGCATTGCCATCCTCTCAACCAATTCAGACACGGTGTGAAATTTATGAATAAAGTAGTGGGTTCACTGCTCACTACCCAGACCACGGATGAACTGCCGAAGTTGAACTGACTCGTCTTGGAGTTCCCTTCCCACGAACCACCTAAGCCAGTTGAACTCCTCCTCGTACTCCCGTACATTCCTGCGATCCTGAACTTGGTCCAAGAACTTAGCTTCCAGATGACCTCACGCCTCTGCAGGGAAATACTTCCGATAAAATTCAACTTCAAAGTCTGCAAAGTTCCTGATGTTTCCATTGGTGTGCGTATCTAAAGAAAGCCACAAGTTATGCACATTCCCTTCTAGGAATTAAACCGAAACAACCCTCTTGTAATCTTTAGGACAATGAGTAGATCTGAACTTTCGGACCAACAGCTCCTCCACTCGTCTATCTCTATCGGGTCGACACTACCAGCAAAGACGAGAAAAATGTTCCAAAAAACTCAGGTAATCACCTTCCTCACGACCTCTGAAGGTTGATCAGTCTCGACCACCTCGACTGTAGCAACCCTCCCGAATGGCTAAAATGGTCAAGATCGAGAAGTTGAAATTTGAAGCCATGCTTTTGGGAATCAAAGTATTTGGAACAAGGTTAAGTTTTAATCAAATAAAACTTGACATGATTCGGAGAGGAACAAAATTTGGTTGAGCATTTTGGTTGGTGGTCGAATCGTGGGCGATCGGATATATCAAGAAGTTTTGAAGTACATAGTGGTCAATATAATTTAAGAAGTGATCATATAAGAACCGTGAGTCGATTATGTCGCTCAACCATGGTTAGACCATGTGGTAGATCAAAGAAAGAAATTTTGGAAGCATAACATTTTAGAAGCACAACGTTTCTGAAGCAAGACGTTCTTTGAAGAACGTCGTATTATTAATATATTATGTTGGAAAAATAATAAGTCGGAATCAGGGCGGAAAATAAGCAGGATGGGAACTAAGCAGGACGTGAAGTAAAAACGAAGGGATAGAAGCACGACGGAAAAACTCAAAGTTGAACAAAAACCCTAATTTCAGTATTATGGAATTTTCGGGAAGACAAGGATCGGGAAGTATTTACCGTCAAGTTTAGAATTCAGTCAGGAATTTATTTAAAATATTCAACACATCAGAACAGGCACGGAAAAATATTCGGGACTGATCGGGCGCCGAAAATATGTCAGAATGGTCAGACTTAGACTAATGGACCGAGAAGTACGAGGTCGCCCAATGCATGGGATCATATTGTGCTGTCAACTATATAGCAAGCTATGTGTCTCTAGAAGCTTGACGTGTCGCCACACATGTAAGGGGTACATGCGGCTTGACATGTCAGAGCAGGAGGTGTCGCCTTGCATGAGACTGGAGCATGCTGATTGCCATGTGGGCACTGTGTGTCGCCCTTCTTGCGACTATGGCTTGTGGACAGAAATATGTTGGATGTGGTGTCGCCTTGCATGCAATCCAAGCCATGCGACCAGCCGTGTGAAGTACGAGGAGTCGCCATGCATGCGACCGGAGCCATGCGGATGTACACATGGACTGCCACACAGCCTGAAGCTGATTGGCTGCTGCCTCACATAAATACCCACGCCACCCTCTCATTTATGTACATCCAGACCATTTTAAAGCCATTTAAAAACGCAAGAGATAAAGCCAAGAAATAAAGTTAGAGTTTAGTGAGTTTTTGAAGAGTTTTCGAGATCAGTTGCTCTTCCAATTTTGGGTCGACACCTAGACAAGGTTCTGTTCAGTTAAAGATCAGTCGAGAGTGGAAGCTGTTTGAGAAGATAGGGTAAGGTTTTGGATCGCAGAAGTCGGACACGGGGTTAAGGCCACCTCCAACCAAAGAATAGTGAGTTATGATCAATTGCTTGTTAACTTTTTTTTATGCCGGTTTTGTCACTTGAAGTTGGATCAGGGGAGAAGGCGGGGTCTAATTTAGTAACGGTTTGATTAGATAGTTATCGAGGTTAATGAATTGTGAATGATTGAGTTGATAACATTATTAATATTTTCTTGAGAATAGTAGTTACCTAAGTAGCAAGCTGATGGTTAGTGTTGCGATTAGGTTGCTTCGTTACTTAGCGAATGATGAATGCATAGATAATATTGCTAAGTTGTGGATATATAGGTATTCTAGAATTAAGTCTTTAGGCTAGTTTATGGAATAAGAGTAAGAGTAAGAGAGTGATGCCATATAGCTTGTGTTTAACCCACTATGCGAGGCATGTTTAGGGATGGATTATTGTTTCATTAACCTTGTACCCAACGGGTTCAAGAAAATCCCTTATTCTCTGGATCGAGAACACTCAGAGAGATGGGGATGGCCTATGTCTGAGTGGTTACACGACACTGTAGTGATCTGCACTGACCCGAACATATTGTGGGCTGTCGGGCGGTGACCCTAACATGCTGTGGACCGCGATGGTCTTGTACCAGCCGGCAATGGCCCAAACGTACTGGGGCTCTCGCGAGGAGGGACACTATGTCACCAAGGTCCTAGATATATAGATTATAGAGTGTAGAGGGTTATTTTAACCCTATTTTTGAGTTGAGGTCGAGTTGTTGTGGTTAGCAAATGATTAGCGGTTATGATTTCATAACGTTAATTATCTTGCTATAATTTTCTGGTCTGTACTTGTGATATTTCTTATATTTGTAGAATTGTGTTAAGTTATTATTAGGTTAACTCTCTCCTTAGATTGATTGGGATTGGTTATCGAGAGGTTGTATATGCTATATTGGGGATCATAACCCACTGAGTAATATTAGATTTCTCACTCCTCACTCGTTGTTGTTTTCAGATGACCAGTAGATTGAGTCAGCCTGTAGAAGTCCCCGAGAGTTAGGGCTGCTGGTGGAGTTTTTACATATTTTTGTTAAAGACGTTTTCTAAAATACAAGTATGTACATTTAGTGTATGTGCTAGCCAGTACTTGTATATCATGTCGAGTTTGTGAACCATGTTTCTTATATGATAAAGAAAGGAATGTTTTGTGTAAATGACTTGTTGTTACTGATATTAGTTTCTCCAGCTAACACAACGTTAGATTCAGGTACGAGTTGTAAAGTCTTAGGCCTTTATCTGACGGGACGTGTTAGTGGATGAACTGATCTCCGTTATGGATTAAGTTATGTGGCCTTGACCAGAACGTCCCTAACCCATCATGTAACGCTTCAGATTCTTGGTAGACGGTCGGTTCTTCGGTCATGTTCTTGTTTGATTGTTGGCCGGCCATTCTACCTATAGCTAGAAAAGTTCATGGGTGTTACAGAGGTGGTATCAGAGCATGGTTTCGTCGATGAGTGACACATGTTATTTTAGTGATTTTCTAGAGTCAAAGGAGTCGCAAAAAGATGCGTTAGGAAACATGCGAGAGTATGATCTACTAGCAGAATTAATCCTGTTGGGCTAGGTTGCTAGAAACAAATTAGAGTTGATTTAGTTAATTTAGTGAACTTTTCAAATTAGGTCATAAATCTTGACTCAATAGACCATCAGTCAACGCATGATCATTGCCATCGATTGACGTTCTTTCCGTGTGAACAAGCGAGTGCTGAGACATCACACTTAGTCAATAGATTAGATTCGCAGCGAGAGCTGGTCATCTTTTACATTAGATATCAAGTTCTATGATTAATACCCTTAGCTTCTATCTTATATAATCCACTTGCCTGCAACCCTAAATCAAGCTATTTATTATTATTGTTTACTTACCAATCAATCAATTATCTGCTATTGTTTATTTACTGCTTATTAATCTATTTCCATAGTTTAATTCTGACTTTATTGAGTTTATTGTGTGCCACGATCCCAGTGGATTCGATCCCTAAATACTACAATTTGAACTCTCTTGGAAAGAGTAGTTCGTATGGTTAATTTGATAGAGTTTTCATTGAAATACATAAAACCCCTACTGTCAATCACCTTTGAGGAGGAAGAAGCCGGGAGAATCGATCAACCCCACTGTGACCCTCTTATTATTGATCTCATATCAAAGATCTCAAGGTCGCCATAATCCTCATCTAAACAGAGAGTACAGCTAACGTTATCTTCCGTGATACACGCAGGAGGATGAACGTCGAGCCGAAAGAGGTCGTTCCAACGCCAAAGCCGTTAACCGGTTTCTCTGGCATAACCAAAATGACTCTCAGATCGATCAAACTCCCGGTCATGGCGAAAGAAGTAACAAAAATCGTCAATTTTGCTGTCGTCGACTTCCCCGTAATCTACGATGATGAAACCCAAACGAGCAAAGACCACACAGCCACCGACTGAAAACGTCTCTGAAAAAGATGATCCAAAATCGTCATCCCAAGCAACGGCTCCGAACGAAGAAAATAAGAAGGCGTCCGAGCCCGACGCAACAACTTAACCAGAGGAGATAATCCCTGAAGAAGACGTTGATCCTACCACAGTCCCCGCGACTAAGGTGATCAATACAACTGCGGTAGAGTAAAAAACGCTTGTCGCCAAAAACTGAAGTACAAGATGGCTTGATCGTCGAAAGGGGGTACGTAGGAAGCTTGTCTAATGACGAGTTCAGCTATCCCCCTCTCTGAAGGGGGGGAGGGGGGGGGGGGAGTGGGTGCGTATATGTATACTCGTATACACCCACATTTTAAAATATTTGCCTTGTACTCGATATTTTAAAAAAAAATTCCAATAATAAGAAAACGAAAAATATCGCAAATCTCTTTTATCACATGAACATCTAAAGTCATTCCGAACCATCCAAGTATGAACCAGACTTCTTCGGTGCAAACACTTCTTCATAAACAACTTTCGGTGGAAAACCATCGACCAAAATTCAAGGCCCCATCCACGAAGAGGTCGAACATAAGTTCACGCTCAAAGTCATCCCCTTGCACACCATGTACTTTCGGAACACAATACGAGACGTCGCATAAAATCTCTGAAGATATATTCTCAAAACCCGAAAACAGTCCGTCCGCGACTATAATCATAAACAAGCACTTGCTCTTACACCTCAATCATCGATTGGGCCCGACGAGTACATTAGACAACTTTCACATGCACATAACCTTTCTCAAGAATGGTTCTCATACATCCGACTAGGATAATTGCGCACAAAAAATCTAAAATTTTGGTCAGCATTTCCAGGAGACTTAAAATTTGTCCTTTGGGAGATGCTCGATTCCGACCATACAAGTTGTATAAGCCGAGAACATATCACAGACTTTAAAGCGGTATAGAATCAGGTTGAAATCGCAACACGCAAAATGAAATCCGATTAGTCATCGAACAACCTTAACCGGGAGTAAACCTAGGTCTTGCCCTAAACCCATCACACTGGTCTCAAATGTCTCAAGGCATGAATATCAAAAGATACGAGATCCTGAAATCATGCCTCTTCGTTCACATATAAACCTTTGCGGTGATTTTTCGTATATCTTAAACAAGCAACGAATATAACGATCTACAATTAAGAGTTAGTTTAGGAGATGACAACTCATAATCTTCCCTCTACACGCAACTACTCGAAACACTCTTAAAATCTTAAATCCTTTCAATAAAAAGATAGTTCAAAGCCATCTAAGGCAGGGATTCAAAGCCACCTACGACCAGTCACGATAATAAACATGGCCACATAAGGCCTAAGCATAAACATAAAAACGGCCACACACGGCTCCACAAAACTAAGCATTAAATGTGCACGCATGGCCACTGATAGATCATAAACCAGAGAATATAATCTAGATCCTTCAAGGGTCCATTACGAAGTCTCCCGACATCGAACGACCAAACATGGCCGCGGATTGATTCACCTTGACCCCCTCGTCGGCAACCTCGGTCGCGGTCTCCTCTGTATCGAGAGAAACTAGGATGGGATCCCAGTATCCCAGAACCTTCTCCTCGAGAGGAGGGACCAGAGTCTCAACACCTTCACACTCATCCATGTACCCGGTCATCTTGTCCATCTCGGTCTGGAAAACGTAGTCACTGGCCGATGTCCATGACAAGGCACGAACGGCTCCAAGGCACTATCGGCAATCACCCATATGCTCTCGGGCTCTCCTAAGCTTCCCATAATTGGTCCTAAACTGAGCAGCACGACCCTCGATCACCGCAGCAACTTCGCGTTTCCCTCGCCTCTCCGCACGACGAAAAGCCTTAGCATGCATTCTCTTCAGCCTCTGGTCCTGGAGCTCACGGGCGGAAGCCTATTCTCGAAGAAGAGCAGCCTCGTTGTCCGCTCTCTTGGCCTTGAAACAGAAGACTCGCGCCCCCCGGTAGACTCGCGCCCCCTGGTAAGGGGTTGATCTCTGCAAGAACAAAGGACGAAAGAGTTAGATCTCGTCGGAACAAGAACATGTGACACACAGGTGGGCTTATTTCTCTATCAGGGTATAAATATCCTAAACAATTAACTGTCAAATTAACCCTTAATCCTAACACACAAAACAACACACTTGCCAAGAGAGATCAGGTGTAGTACTTAGGGATCGAATCCACAGAGAACAGTGGCACACAATAGATTTCTTATTTCTGAAGATTAAGGTGGATGATTATATATATTGGTAACATGTAATCGGTCTAAGGAACTATTCCTTATTGGAAGGTGTAGATGCAATAGGGAAATATGCTAATAGTATAAATATGGAAATATGATAATAGACTAACAAGATGCAAATGTAAAATGCTAGATCTAGGGATTTCAAGCTCAATGAATTATAAGGAATAAGAAGCACGGATATGTAAATATTCTAGAACTTAAATTTTAACTATTCTTTCCAAATCTCGTATGCGTGAAAAAGGAAAGACCATCGATCGACGACTAAGGCCTGATGTTGATAGACGGTGAAATCAAAAGGAAGTGTGAACGAGATTTGATATGCTCACCAAGCTAATTAGACCAGCTCTCGCATGCTCCTAACAACCTAGTTAAATGGACTTTATTTTGGCACATAACATACTCTTGTAGTTGTCCATGTCCTACTTTCAAGATTCTAGTTAGCTACTGTAGAATGCAAGCATTAAGCACAACTCAATTGATGGATATTAATTTAACCTAACAATCCTACTTTGGGCTAATCCGTGATTGCTATCATTCAACCCTAAATCTAGTTGGTAACTACTCATACATAATCAATGTAAGAATTATAATATGAATATAGCATATATAAAATACTAGGTTTTCAATACAAATCTCCCTGAGGAGTTATGAATCTTCCCCCCTAAATAAATCCTAAAACTATAACGAAGTACTTGGGCACACACACGCACTTGCCCCCACACACTTGCCCACATACTCTGGTGTCATACATATAGTATAAATATAAAACCCAAAAATCTAGGTTAAAACTCGTCCAGGGGTAATTTTGTACTCTTGTGTCTTGTCTCTAACTTAGGCTTGAAATTGGCTGTCTGCGAATTGGTCATCGATCGATATCAAGTGTTCAGCTTCGATCGATCTTGGTCATGTAACATCGGTCGATGCCTAGGTAGTGTCGTTGATCGACGGCAGTCTTGTACTTCGACTCTCTCAATGATCAGCTACAGAATATTCTCCTCTAAATGCTCTAAAAGCTCCAAGTATCTCCATATATCTCCAAAACGTACTTGGACCTGAAAAGACCTTAAAACATAGCCTAGACACACATAATAGACCCTATAACATGGCCTGAAAATGGTAATAAATAGGCTATATTAACTCTCTCAGACTTAACCTTTTGCTTGTCCTCAAACAAACAAGCCTGTGAAAGAGGTTTTGAAAAGCAAAGACTCACATAATATCTAAGTATATCTATCACTTTACTCTATTGTAGCCACATCTTATCAAGTCAATCACAGAGAAATTTTGTATACCATATCCTAGTATAGCAACCAATTCCATTCTACCAACAACTTTGTGAATACTAGTCTGACTCGCCCCTCTACTGATTTCATTTCTTTACATAAAATAAAAGTGTATGCTTTACCTTGGGAGTATCGATCAAAGGATATATGGAATCTTACCTCTGCAAGTATCTGAACACACAGGTAATCTTCTCTGATTCCTTTCTTCTCTCTCTTCTCACTTCTTCTCAGTCAATGTCTCCCTTTTTCTGAGGGTATCATTTTATTTTATTTTAATTGAATGAGATATTTGGATAAACTTCCATGAATCAAACCCTAATGGTTTTTGCCACCAAATCCCGTTCACTTCTTTTTGACCTTTATCTCTTTCTAGGATCATATGAATCAAGCTTTAATGATTGTAGCCACCAAATCCTTTTCGACTCCTTCTTAAATTTGCAGGGGAGAGAGAAGGGAATCAGAAGTACACAGACTTTTACCTTCCAGACTTGTAGAAGGAATCCAATCCAGTGTATACCAAATCCAAAAACAAGCAAATAATGTCAGGATAAGTGTTGGAAATCAGCTTTGGTTCCTTCAAACTTTCTAAGAAAGTGTGATATAGTGGCAGGATGATCCACTTCGGTATCTCTACAAATTTCTGCAAACAATCTTTTAAGAATGGTCCTAAAGTGTGGTTAATCAATAATAAATTTTGATCATAGTATTCTTCTTGACTCAATAAATAGTTTTGAAAAAACTTATATATAGATAGTAAATAAAACTCAAAAACAATAAAATAGCATTAGAGAACCTCCCCCAAACTTAAATTACACTGTCCCTAGTATAATCCGCCCCAGATCGGTTAGGAAAAATCAAATCGTAAGTAAATAGCTTAAGCATAGAACTTGATACCTATTTCTGTAAGAGAGTGTCGATCGATGGTAGGTGGGTTTGGTCGATCGATGGTCGCAATCCATTGTCGACCAATGGTACCTCTATGGTGTCGATCGATGATGATTTAAACAGTCTGTAAACACAAATTAAAAATCGAAATAAATAGTAGTATAAGTAAAAACTAAATAAAAACTTACAAAACAGTGTGTTGACTTCCACTCAGCACTTGGTTATAGTCATAAGCTAGACGTATTGAACTTTCTGACTAGAATGGAGGTGGATCAACACTTGGAAAATAAGTGTCTACATCATCTTTGCTCTTCTGAAACCATGTACCAACGAAGTTTCTCATTGCTTCATCTCCTCTGGCTTTCTCATTCTTTATGATCTCCTTAGTAACCTCCACTGAATGCATTCTCCGTTGTAGGATTCTAAGTCTGGCAGATGTAGTCTAGGATATATCCTTCAATTTCTGAGAAATATCTTCTTTCATCAGGCTCTGAGAAAAAGCAATCTCATTGAACCAATCTTCTAATTGTTTTTCTTTTGTGTACTTCTGTCTATCGAAAGTAGTATCGATCGATGGCCTGATGATGTCGTCGATCGATGTCACTCTATCTGGTTCACTCGCATGTTGTATTTGAACAGTATCCAAATCTTGCTTCATCTCATCCATGCATATAGTCAAACCGGTGAGGCACTTGTCTTTAAGATAGTAGACATCATCAAGCCTCCTGTAGAAATCATCGAATGACATCTCTTGAGATTTGTAGATCTCATTCACAATATCATCAATCTCTGCTCTGCTGTATGTCCTTTGTTTCTGCCTAGACATAGCGATCTTTGCTGCATGTACAGGGAGACATATGTAGCTGTACTCAAACATAGTAGCTCTCTCTAGAACTGCTCTGATATCTTCTTCTTGCACATTCACAATTCTTCCTTCTATAGCTCGTGCATTACCATTCCCATCTATGTAGATGCAATACTCATCTTTCTTTTCCCAATAGAAAATTCTTCTACCATCAGCATCATAAGCTCCAATTCTATACTCTACGCGACCATCTACCAGTAGGGGATTTATCCAATCGATCGGTCCTGGAGTTTTTGAACTAAAGGGGTTAGATTTACATAACTCATTGAATCCTGGAATGGTGGTATCAATCGATGCATGCTTGTTGTCGTCGATTGATGTTTGATTTTGGATTGGCTCGTGCTTCTGCTCATTGATGGTCGATCGATGCGGGTACATGTGTGTCGATCGATGTCTGTTGATGTTGTCCAAATTAATCTCCTGATCCATTAGCAATAATAAGGGCGTCTGCTACATCCTCTTTGGTTTCTGCCTAAACATACTGATCTTTGCTGCATGTGCATGTCAACATATGTAGTTGTACTCAAACATAGGAGCTCTCTTTAGAACTGCCCTGATATCTTCTTCTTGCACATTCACAACTCTTCTGTCTAGAGCTAGTGCATTACCATTCTCATCTCTGTAGATGCCATACTCATCTTTCTATTCCCAAAAGATAATTCCTCTGCCATCAGAATCAAGATCTCTCGTTCCATACTCTACGCGACCATCTATCAGTAGGGGATTTATCCAACTGATCGGTCCTAGAGTTTCTGAACTAAAGGGGTTATATGTACAAAACTCATGGACTCCTAGAATGGTGGTAACGACCGATGCATTCCTCTTGTTGCCGATCGATGTTTGATTGTGGATAGGCTTGTGCTTCTGCTCCTTGTTGTCGATCGATGCCGGTACTGGTGCATCTATAGATGGCAGTTGCTGTTGTCCGGATAAATTCCCTAATCGTTTAGCCATAATAAGGGTGTCTGCTATGTCCTCCTTAGGTAGATTTAGAATTCTCCCATAAAGATCTCGTCCACATCCTTTTGTATCTCTGAAGATTCCAAACTCATCTGGATTGAGATAACCATCATCTGTATCGAGATAACCATCATCTGTATCGAGATAACCATCTTCTGTATCTTCTTCTCCAAGAAATTTTTTTGGTTTTCGTTTGATGTCGTTTGATGTCCACGATATGCCGACGATTGAGGCTCTAGTGCCCAATCTCGCGTTCATTACCCAGCCATCTTCTTCTTCCAGTGCCAGGCTGCAAGACTCGATCAGTTCTTCCTCTCTGTAATCTGCATCATAGTCTTCGTAAGCTTTTCGTATCCTTGGTAAGCCAGGTTGGTGTAGATCGATGGAGTATGTGGACCTTCGATCGATGCTCGATAATCAGACTGGTGGCCAAAAAGGTTTCCAGCTCCATTTGCCATTGCAAGTATGTCTGTCACATCTTCCTTTGTGACATGTAGAATTCTGCCATCCATAGCTCTTGCATTACCATCTGGATCTCTCATAATACCGAACTCATCTGGTTGTAGATAACCATAGTCCCTTTCGCGTTCTGTAGTTGAATCTCGTTTGGTTTCTGCTTCATTCCCAGTATCGATCGATGGTGTATGGTTGTCGTTGATCGATGTCGATTTCCCAGGTTGATGGGAAACATGAAAAACAGAAGCCTCTTCCATAGCAATTGACATATGGTGTTTTTATTGTTCTAGCAGGGTATAAATATCCTAAACAATTAACTATTAAATTAACCCTTAATCCTAACACACAAAATAATACTCTTTCTAAGAGAGATCAGTTGTAGTACTTAGGGAACAAATCAACAGAGAACAATGACACACAATAGATTTCTTATTTCTAATCACCAAGCTAGCTGATTATATATATCTTGGTAACAAGCAATCGGTTTAAGGAAATATTGCTTATCAGAAGGTGTAGATGCAATATTCTAGAACTTAAATATTAACTATTCTGACGTTTTAACTCTAACTCTCGTATACGATCAAAAGGAAAGACAAACGATCGACGGCTAAGGCCTGATGTCAATCGATTGTGAAATCAAAAGGAAGTGTAAAAGAGATTTAATATGTTCACCAAGCTAATTAGACCAGCTCTCGCATGCAACTAACAACCTAGTTCAATGGAGTCTATTATGGCACAAAACCTAGTCTCGTAGTCGTCCATGTCCTACTTTCGAGATCCTAGTTAGCTACTCTAGAATGCAAGCATTAAGCACAACTCAATTTATGGATATTAACGTAACCTAGCAATCCTACTTTTGGGCTAATCAATTATTGCTATCATTCAACTATAAATCTAATTGGTAACTACTCAGACATAATCAAAGTAAGAATAATAATCTGAATATAATGCATAGATAAAATACTGGGGTTCTAATAACAATCTCCCTAAGGAGTTATGAATCTTCTCCCTAAATAAATCCTAAAAATATAATGGAGTGCTGTTGCACACACACACTCGCCAACACACCTTGGCACCCTAGCACACCTTTTCTGGTGCAATACATAAAGTACAAATATAAAACCCTAAAGTTTAGGTCAAAACTCATCCAAGTGTAATCTTGTAATCTTGGGCTTCAAATGGGTTGTCTGTGAATTGGTCATCGATCGATTTCAGATGTGTAACATCGATCGATGTTGGTCATGTACCATCGGTTGACACCGAGATAGTGTCGTCAATCGACGACAGTCTTGTACTTCGACTCTCACAATGATCAGCTACGGATTTTTCTCCTTTAAATGCTCCAAAAGCTCCAAGTATCTCCATATATCTCTAAAACGTACTTGGACCTGTAAAGACCTTAAAAATAGACTAGACACACATAATAGATGCTAAATAGAGCCTATAACTTGGCGTGAAACTAGTACAAAATTGGCTATATCAACTCCCCCAGACTTAACCTTTTGCTTGTCTTCAAGTAAACAAGCCTGCGAAAAAGGTTTTGAAAAGAGAAGAATCACATAATGTCTAAGTATAACTTTCACCTTACTCTATCGCAGCCACATCCTATCAAGTCAATCACAGAGAAAATTTATATACTATATTCTACTATACCAACGAATTCCATTCTACCAACAACTTAGCGAATACAAGTCTGACTCCCCCCTCTACTAATTTCATTTCTTTGCATAAAATAAAAGTGCAGGCTTTACCTTGGGAGTACTGATCAAAGGATATATGGACTCTTACCTCTGCAAGTATCTGAACACACATGTAGCCTTCTCTTATTCCTTTCCTCTCTCTCTTCTCACTTCATCTTAGTCAATGTCTCCTTCTTTTTGAGGTATAATTTTATTTTTTTAATTCACTGAGATAATTGGATAGGCTTTCATGAATCAACCTCTAATGGTTTTTGCCACCTGATCATGTTCACTTCTTTTTGACCTTTATCTCTTTCTAGGATCATATGAATCAAGCTTTAATAGTTATAGCCACCAAATCCTATTCGACTCCTTTTTTTATCTGAAGGGGAGAGAGAGGGGAATCCGAAGCACACAGACTTTTACCTTCCAGATTTTCAGAAGGAATCCGAACCAGTGTATACAAAATCCCAACGCAAGCAAATAATGTCAGGATTAGTGTTGGAAATCAGTTTTGGTTCCTTCAAACTTCCTAAGCAAGTGTGATATAGTGGCAAGATGATCCACTACGGTATTTATAGTAATCTTTGCAAACAACCTTCTAAGAATGTTTCTAAAGTGTGGTTAGTCAATAATAAATTTCGATTATAGTCCTCTTCTTGACTCAATAAAACTTTTGAAAAGCTTATATATAGATAATTAATAAAACTCAAAGAAAATAAAATAACGTTAGTGAACCTCTCCCAAACTTAAATTACACTGTCCCCCGTGTAATCCGCCCCAGATAGGTTAGGAAAAATAAAATCATAAGTAAATAGTTTAAGTATTGAACTCGATACCTCTCTCTGTAAGAGAGTGTCGATCGATGGTAGGCGGGTTTGGTCGATCGATGGTCACGATCCATGGTCGACCGATGGTGCCTCTATGGTGTCGATCGATGGTGATTTAAACAATCTGTAAAACGAAGTAAAACTATAAATAAATAGTAGTATTAGTAAAAACTAAATAAAAACTTACTAAACAGTGGGCTGCCTCCCACTCAGCGTTTGGTTATAGTCTTAAGCTCGATGTTTTGAACTTTCTGACTAGAATGGAGGTGGATAACCACTTGGAAAACAAGTGTCTACATCTTCTTTGCTCTTCTGAAACCATGTACCAACAAAGCTTCTCATTGCTTCATCTCCTCTGGCTTTCTCATTCTTAATGAACTCCTTAGCAACCTCCACTGAATGCATTCTCTTTTGTAGATTCTCAATACTGCGCTGTATCATTCTAAGTATGATAGTTGTATCTTCTTTCATCAGGCTCTAAGAAAAAGCAATCTCATTGAACCTTTCTTCTAATTGTTTTCCTGCTGCGCACTTCTGTCTGCCGAAATTAGTATCGATCGACGGCATGATGCTGACGTCGATCAATGTCATTCTATCTGGTCCACTCGCATGCTGTCATTGAACAGTATCCAAATCTTCCTTCATCTAATCCATGTGTGTAGTCAAACCGGTGAGGCACTTGTCTATAGGATAGTAGACATCATCAAGCCTCCTATTTAAATTGTCTAATGGCATCTCTTGAGCTTTGTAGATCTCATTCAAAATATCATCAATCTCTGCTCTGTTGTATGTCTTTGGGTTCTGCCTAAACATACTGATCTTTGCTGCATGTTCAGGTAAACATATGTAGCTTTACTCAAACATAGTAGCTCTATCTAGAACTGCCCTGATATCTTCTTCTTGCACATTCACAACTCTTCCGTCTAGAGCTCGTGCATTACCATTCTCATATCTGTAGATTTCATACTTATCTTTCTTTTCCCATTAGAAAATTCTTCTGCCATCAGCATCAAAAGCTCTCACTCCATACTCTACGCGACCGTCTATCAGTAGGGGATTTATCCAACTAATTGGTACTGGAATTTCTGAACCAAAGGGGTTATATGTACAGAACTCATGGACTCTTGGAATGGTGGTATCGATTTATGCGTTCGTCTTGTTGTCGATCGATGGTTCAGTTTGGATCGGGTCGTGCTTTTGCTACTTGTTGTCGATCGATGCTGGTACCGGTGCGTCGATTGATGGCTGTTGTTGTTGTCCAAATAAATTTTCTGATCGTTTAGCCATAATAAAGGCATCTGCTACATCCTCCTTAGGTAGAGTTAGAAATCTCCATAAAGATCTCGTGCACGTCCTTCTGTATCTCAGAAAATTCCAAACTCATCTAGTCTGAGATAACCATCTCATGTATATTCTGGTCCAAGTAAATGTTTTGGTTTTCGTTTGATGTCGTTCGATGGCCAAGATATGCTGATGATTGATATTCTAAGGCCCACTCTCGCGTTCATTACCCAGCTATCTTCTTCTTCCAATACCAGGCTGCGAGACTCAATCAGTTCTTCCTCTCTGTAATCTGCATCGTATTCTTCGTAAGCTCTACCGTATCCTTGGTAAGCCAGATTGGTGTCGATTGATGGCATATGTGGACCGTCGATTGATGTCCGATAATCAGACTGGTGGACAAAAAGGTTCCCAGCTCCATTAGCCATTGCAAGTGTGTCTGCCACATCTTCCTTTGTGACATGTAGAATTTTGACATCCATAGCTCTTGCATTACCATCTGGATCTCTCATAATACCGCACTAATTTGGTTGTAGATAACCATATTCCCTTTCGCGTTCTGCACCTGAATCTCGTTCGGTTTCTGCTTCGTTCCCAGTATCGATCGGTGGTGTATGGTTACCGACGATTGATGTCGATTTCCCAGGTTGATCGGAAACATGAAAAACACCAGCCTCTTCCATAGCAATCCCTCAGTATTCATTTATTTCTACATCTTTGTAGTCTTCGTCGTACTCGAGGTAGGCTGTGTTGTAATCGACGTCGCCATTGTAGGTGTTGACTTGTTCGGAACTTTGAGTGTCAATTAATTCTATAGGGTGGGTGTCGATCGATTGTTGAACTATAAGGTCGTTGATCGATGTGTTGGGTGGGGTGTCGATCGATGCTCCTTCTTTCGATTCCTCACTGAACTCGTAATCGCAGAAGCATATGGTCACAAGCTCTGCATCATTGCAAAATTTCGTGAGGGAAGTTTTATTCTTATAAATTTCATAATACACATTATGATCAATCAAGGAAAGGCACAACCTGTTTGTCTGCATGTCACAGATAGCTCCTACAGTGGCCATGAAACCTCTTCCAAGTAACAGAGAAGAGTTCCAATTGATTTGGATATCCATCACATGGAATTCTATCGGGACTAAGACGTCCTGAATTTGCAGTGGGACTTCTCTACAAATACCTCCTGAGTCTACTCTAGAGCAATAAAAAAAAATGAAAGAATCACTGGAAGGCTCCACTCTGAGGTTCAGCTTCTCTGCTATAGCTCTGGGTATGATGCCACAAAATCATCATAAATCACAACATTGACGTGATGTTCCTGTCCATATTCTTCCTTCTCCTTGGCCATAGCCTCGTGTCTCTTATGGGTTTCACTCGCCTAAGTCACCTAATTTTCCAGCTTTTCTACACGGGTGTCAAGATCTTCGATCTTTGTGTTTAGGTGGAGGTACAAGAAATCTAACTTCTCATTGAAATCCACAGTCATATTTTGTTGTCCCTCTAGTACTTTGTCAAACATAAATTCGACCCATGGTCTTCTGATTGGCCTTGAAATCCATGCTTCTAGCAGCTTGGGCTTTAGGTTCAGGTTGAGCTATTGCAGCATCTGCTTCTACTTCTACTTCTGTATCAGGGATTACAGCCCCCTCATCGTCTATCTTTTGACCTGCTGCATTACGCAGATGACCGTTGAGGTCATGCAAGTCTCCATTCTAATTCTGAACCACTATTATAGGCGCAACCATCTAAACCCGTCTACAGTCGTCGATCGATGAGGGTGAGATGATTTCGATCGATGCTAAGTGATCAATGTCGGTTGATGCTAGGGTTCTGATGCCGGTCGATGCTATCCATAAAGAAGTGTCGGTCGACGCTGAGTAGGTTCCGTCGATTGATGCTTGTCTTCTTTCTTTTGCTAATTGTACGCTCGAGTTGCTGTGGGTCTGAGAATAGTAATTATTGTCCTTTGCTGATAGTGGTACTCTTTTGCATGCACCTGAAAAACAAAGAAAAAGAAAAATCAGTAACTTTAAAGTAACAACAAACCTAGATTAAATCATAGAAATTAAATATAATGGCGATCAATGTTCCCCGACAACGGTGCCAAATTTGAAATTAGGTGTTTTTATTGTTTTATCAGGGTATAATGTCCTAAATAATTAACTATCAAATTAACCCTTAATCCTAACACACCAAAAATACTCTTGCCAAGAGACATTAGGTGTAGTACTTAGGTATCGAATCCACAAAGAACAATGGCACACAATAGCTTTCTTATTTCTAATGACTAAGCTAGGTGATTATATATATATTGGTAATAGGTAACTGGTTTAAGGAAATATCCTTATTAGAAGAAGTAGATGCAATATGGAAATATGCTAATAATCTAACTAGATGTAAATGTAAATATGTTAGATCAAGCTTCACAAATTATAGGGAATAAGATGCACAAATATGTAAATATTCTAGAACTCAAATATTAACTAGTTTGAACCCTTTTAACTCCAACTCTCGTATGCGAGCAAAAGGAAAGGCCATCGATCGATGGCTAAGGCCTGATGTCAATCGACGGTGAAATCAAAAGGAAGTGTGAATGATATTTGATATGTTCAACAAGCTAATTAGAACAGCTCTCGCATGCGCCTAACAACCTAGTTCAATGGAGTCTATTCTGGCACGTAACCTATTATCGTAGTCATCCATGTTTTACTTTCGAGATCCTAGTTGCCTACTCTAAAATGCAAGCATTAAGAACAACTAAGTTGATGGATATTAACTTAACCTAGCAATCCTATTTTTGGGCTAATCCATGATTGCTATCATTCAACCCTAAATATAATTGGTAACTACTCAGACATAATCAAAATAAGAATAATAATCTGAATATAATGCAAAGATAAAATATTGAAATTCCAATACAAATCTCCCTAAGGAGTTATGAATCTTCTCCCTAAATAAATCCTAAAACTATAATGGAGTACTGGTGCACACACACACTTGCCACACACCTTGGCACCCCAGAACCCCTTTTCTGATGCAATACATAAAGTATATATATGAAGCCCTAATGTCTAGGTCAAAACTCGTCCAGGGGTAATCTTGTAATCTTGTGTCTTGTATCTAACTTAGGCTTGAAATCGCCGTCTTCGAATTGGTCATCGATCGATGTCAGATGTGCAACATCAATTGATGTTTGTCATGTAACATCGGTCGACACTAAGATAGTGTCGTCGATCGACGAGAGTCTTGTACTTCGACTCTCACAATGATCAGCTACAGATTATTCTCTTTTAGATGCAACAAAAGCTCCAAGTATCTCCATATATCTCAAAAACGTAAATGGACTTGTAAAGACCTTAAAACATAGTCTAGACACACATAATAGACCCTAAATAGAGCCTATAACATGGCCTGAAATTGGTAATTAATAGGATATATCAGAAATCCCTCAGTATTCATTTATTTATTCGTCTTTGTAGTCTTCGTCGTACTCGGGGTAGGCTGTATTGTAATAGAAATCTCCATTTTAGGTGTTGATTTGTTCGGATGATTGAGTGTCGATCGATTCAGTAGGGTGGGTGTCGATCGATTGCTGAACTGTAAGGTCGTCGATCAATGTGTTGGGTGGGGTATCGATTGATGCTTCCTCACTGAATTCGTAATCGCAGAAGCATGTGGCCACAAGCTCTACATCATTGCAAGGAATGGCACAACCTGTTTGTCTGCATGTCCAAGATAGCTCCTACGGTGGCCATGAAAGCTCTTCCAAGTAACAAAGAAGAGTTCCAACTGATCTGGATATCCATCACATGGAAGTCTATCGGGACTAAGACGTCCTGAATTTGCAGTGGGACATCTCTACAAATACCCCCTTAATCTACTCTAGAGCATCCACAAAATTGAAAGAATCACTGGAAGGATCCACTCTGAGGTTCAACTTCTCTGCAATAGCTTTAGGTATGATGCTCACTGACGATCCGGTGTCGCATATTAGGAAACACGTGGTTTTTGATCAGACATGGCACCACAAACTTCCCTGAATCACTTTTTTTCTTCAGAATGATCCTTGGATTTCTTCTAGGATGATCCTTCGTATCCTTATCAACCATCATAGGCTCTGATGTATCCCTTGTATGCTCTGGAGTTGTCGTGTTCATGACCTTTGGTTGATTAACTCGTTTTGTTACTCGGTACCATTGATTGATTGTAGGATCTCTGCGTCGAGCGATGCTCGAAGATTTTTCTGATTCTGTCAAATCAATTGGAACTATCGATCGATTCTCAGTATCTTGTGTCGATGATGCATGTGCGAACTGCCTAACGAACTCATATTTCCTTTATGGAATCCTTCCTCTTGTGGCTTTTCTTTCTTGATTTCTACCCAAAAATCACATCAATCACAGCATTGACGTGATGTTCTTGTCCAGATTCTTCCTTCTCCTTGACCATAGCCTTGTGTCTCTTTAGGGTTTCAATCGCCTGAGTGACCTGATTTTCCAGCTTTTCCACACGGGTGTCGAGATCTTCGATCCTTGTGTTTAGATGGAGGTATAAGAAATCTAGCTTCTCATTGAAATCTACAGTCATCTTCTGCAGTCCCTCCAGTACGTTGTCAAACATAAATTCGACCCATGGTCTTCTTATTGGCCTTGAAATCTCCATTTTTTTGGCAGCTTGGGTTTAGGTTCAGGTTGAGCTATTGCAGCGTCTGCTTCTGCTTCTGTATCTAGGATTACAGCTCCCTCATCGTCTATCTTTTGACATGCTGCATTACGCAGACGACCATTGAGGTCATGCAAGTCTCCATTCTCATTCTGAACCACTATTATAGGTGCAACCATCTGAACTCTTTTGTTGTCGTTGATCGATGCGGGTGAGAAGCTGTCGATCGGTACTAAGTGATCAATGTCGGTCAATGCTAGGGTTCGGATGCCAGTCGATGCTATCCGTAAAGAAGTGTCGGTCAACGCTGAATAAGTTCCGTCGATCGATGCTTGTCGTCTTTCTTTTGCGGATCGTACGCTTGAGTTGCTGTGGGTCTGAGAATAGTAATTCTTGTCCTTTGTTGCTCGTGGTACTCTTTGGCCTTCACTGGAAAAAAACAAAGAAAAAGAAAAATCAGTAACTTAAAGTAATAACAAACCTAGTCTAAATCATAGAAATTAAATCTAATGGCGATCAATGTTCCCCGGGAACGGCGCCAAATTTGACATTAGGTGGTTTTGCTGTTCTATCAGGGTATAAATATCATGAAAAATTACCTATAAAATTAACCCTTAATCCTAACACACAAAACAATAATCTTGCCAAGAGAGATTAGGTGTAGTACTTAGGTATCGAATCCACAGAGAACAATGGCACACAATAGATTTCTTATTTCTAAAGACTAAGCTAGGTGATTATTTATTAGTAACATGTAATCGGTTTAAGGAACTACTACTTATTAGAAGATGTAGATGCAATATGAAAATATGCTAGTAATGTAAATATGAAAATATGCTAATAATCTAACTAGATGAAAATGTAAATATGTTAGATCTAGGGTTCAAGCTTCATGAATTATAGGGAATAAGATGCACAAATATGTAAATATTCTAGAACTCAAATATTAATTATTCTGACCCTTTTAACTCCAACTCTCGTATGCGAGCAAAAGGAAAGACCATCGATCGACGACTAAGGCCTGATGTCGATCGACGGTGAAATCAGAAGGAAGTGTGAATGATATTTGCTAAGTTCACCAAGGTAATTAGACCAGCTCTCGCATGTGCCTAACAACCTAGTTCAATGGAGTTTATTCTAGCACATAACCTATTATCGTAGTCATCCATGTCCTACTTTCGAGATTCTAGTTAGCTACTCTAGAATGCAAGCATTAAGCACAACTCAATTGATGGATATTAACTTAACCTAGCAATCCTACTTTTGGGCTAAGCCATGATTGCTATCATTCAACCCTAAATATAACTGGTAACTACTCAGACATAATCAAAGTAAGAATAATAATCTTAATATAATGCAGGGATAAAATACTGGGGTTACAATACAAATCTCCCTAAGGAGTTATGAATCTTCTCCCTAAATAAATCCTAAAACTATAATGGAGTGCTGGTGCACACACACACACTTGCCAAACACCTTGGAACCCCAAAAACCCTTTTCTGGTGCAATACGTAAAGTATAAATATAAAACCCTAAAGTTTAGGTCAAAATCGTCCAGGGGTAATCTTGTAATCTTGTGTCTTGTCTCTAACTTGGGATTGAAATCGGTTGTCTGCAAATTGGTCATCGATCGATATCAGATGTGTAAGATCGATCGATGTTGGTCATGTAACATCGGTCAACGCCGAGATAGTGTCGTCGATCGACGACAGTCTTGTACTTCGAGTCTCACAATGATCAGGTTCATATTATTCTCCTCTAAATGCTTTAAAAGCTCCAAGTATCTTCATATATCTCGAAAACGTACCTGGACCTGTACAGACCTTAAAACATAGCCTAGACACACATAATAGACCCTAAATAGAGCCTATTACATGGGATGAAAGTGTTAATAAATAGGCAATATCAGCAATCCCTCGGTATTCATTTATTTCTTCTGTAGTCTTCGTCGTACTTGAGGTAGGTTGTATTGTAAATGAAATCTCCATTGTAGGTGTTGATTTGTTCGGATGTTTGAGTGTCGATCGATTTGGTAGGGTGGGTGTCTATCAATTTTTGAACTGTAAGGTCATCAATTGATGTGTTAGGTATGGTATCGATCGATCCTTTATCTTCGCAGAAGCATGTGGCCACAAGCTTTGCATCATTGCAAAGTTTTGTGAGGGAAGTTTTATTCTTATAAATTTGATAATACACATTATGATCAATCAAGGAAAGGCACACCTTGTTTGTCTGCATGTAAAAAATATCTCATACGATGGCAATGAAATCTCTTAGAAGTAACAGAGAAGAGTTCCACATTATATGGATATCCATCACATGGAAGTCTATCGGGACTAAGACTTCCTGAATTTGCAGTGGGACATCTCTACAAATATCCACAAAATTGAAAGAATCACTGGAAGGCTCCACTCTGAGGTTCAACTTCTCTGCAATAGCTTTAGGTATGATGCTCACTGACGATCCGGTGTCGCATATTAGGAAACTCGTGGTTTTTGATCAGACATGGCACCACAAACTTCCCTACATCATTTTTCTTGTTCAGAATGATCCTTGGATTTCTTCTAGGATGATCCTTGGTATCCTTATCAACCATCATAGGCTCTGATGTATCCCTCGTATGCTCTGGATTTTTGGTGTTTGTGACATTTGGTTGACTAACTCGTTTTGTTACTCGGTACCATCGATCGATTGTAGGATCTCTGCGTCGAGCGATGCTCGAAGATTTTTCCGATTCTGTCAAATCAATGGGGACCGTCTATCGATTCTCAGTATCTTGTGTCGACGATGCCTGTGCAAACTTCCTAACGAACTCAGATTTCCTATACGGAATCCTTCCTCTTGTGGCTTTTCTTTCTTGACTTCTACCCAAAAATCATCATCAATCACAACATTGACGTGAGTTCCTGTCCAGATTCTTCCTTCTCCTTGACCATAGCCTCGTGTCTCTTTAAGGTTTCAATCGCCTGAGTCACCTGATTTTCCAGCTTTTCCACACGGGTGTCGAGATCTTCGGTCTTTGTGTTTATATGGAGGTACATGAAATCTAGCTTCTCATTGAAATCCACAGTCATCTTCTGCTGTCCCTCCAGTACTTTGTCAAAAATAAATTCGACCCATGGTCTTCTGATTGGCTTTGAAATCTCCATTTTTCTTGCAGCTTGGGCTTTAGGTTCAGGTTGAGCTATTGCAGCGTCTGCTTCTGCTTCTGCTTCTGTATCAAGGATTACAGCCCCCTCATCGTCTATCTTTTGACCTGCTGCATTACGCAGATGACCATTGAGGTCATGCAAGTCTCCATTCTCATTCTGAACCACTATTATAGGTTCAACCATCTGAACTCGTTTGTTGTCGTCGATCGATGCGGGTGACATGTTGTCGATTGGTGCTAAGTGATCATTGTCGGTCGATGCTAGGGTTCTGATGCCAGTCGATGCTATCCGTAAAAATGTGTCGGTCGATGCTGAATAGGTTCTGTCGCTCGTTGCTTGTCTTCTTTGTTTTGCGGATCGTACGCTTGAGTTGCTGTGGGTCTGAGAATAGTAATTATTGTCCTTTGTTGCTCGTGATACTCTTTTGCCTTCACCGGAAAAAATAAAGAAAAAGAAAAATCAGCAACTTGAAGTAACAACAAACCTAGTCTAAATCATAGAAATTAAATCTAATGGCGATCAATGTTCCCCGGCAACGGCGCCAAATTTGACATTAGGTGTTTTTGTTGTTCTATCAGGGTATAAATATCATAAAAAATTACCTATAAAATTAACCCTTAATCCTAACACACAAAACAATACTCTTGCCAAGAGAGATTAGGAGTAGTACTTAGGTATCGAATCCACAGAGAACAATGGCACACAATAGATTTCTTATTTCTAAAGACTAAGCTAGGTTATTATATATATATTGGTAACAGGTAACCGGTTTAAGGAACTATTACTTATTAGAAGATGTAGATGCAATATGGAAATATGCTAGTAATGTAAATATGGAAATATGCTAATAATCTAACTAGATGAAAATGTAAATATGTTAGATTTAGGGTTCAAGCTTCATGAATTATAGGGAATAAGATGCACAAATATGTACATATTCTATAATTCAAATATTAACTATTCTGAACCTCTTAACTTTACGTGAGCAAAAGGAAAGACCATCGATCGACGACTAAGGCCTGATGTCGATCGACGGTGAAAACAGAAGGAAGTGTGAACAATATTTGCTAAGTTCACCAAGGTAATTAGACCAGCTCTCGCATGTGCCTAACAACCTAGTTCAATGGATTTTATTCTAGCACATAACCTATTATCGTAGTCATCCATGTCCTACTTTCGATATCCTAGTTAGCTACTCTCGAGTGCAAGCATTAAGCACAACTCAATTGATGGATATTAACTTAACATAGCAATTCCAGTTTTGGGCTAAGCCATGATTGCTATCATTCAACCCTAAATCTAACTGGTAACTATTGAGACATATTAAAAGTAAGAATAATAATTTTAATATAATGCCGAGATAAAATACTGGAGTTCCAATTCAAATCTCCCTAAGGAGTTATGAATCTTCTCCCTAAATAAATCCTAAAACTATAATGGAGTGCTGGCGCACACACACACACACTTGCCACTCACCTTGGCACCACATAACCCCTTTTTCTAGTGCAATACGTAAAGTATAAATATAAAACCCTAAAGTTTAGGTCAAAATCATCCAGGGGTAAGCTTGTAATCTTGTGTTTTGTCTCTAACTTGGGATTGAAATCGGTTGTCTGCGAATTGGTCATCGATCGATGTTGGTCATGTAACATAGGTCGACGCCGAGATAGTTTCGTCGATCGGCGACAATCTTGTACTTCGAGTCTCACAATGATCAGGTACAGATTATTCTACTCTAAAAACTTTAAAAGCTCCAAGTATCTCCATATATCTCCAAAACGTACTTGGACCTGTAAAGACCTTAAAACATAGCATAGACACACATAATAGACCCGATATAGAGCCTATTACATGGCCTGAAACTGGTAATAAATAGGCTAAATCAGCAATCCCTCATTGTTCATTTATTCCTTCATCTTTGTAGTCTTCGTCGTACTCGAGGTAGGTTGTATTGTAAATGAAATCTCCATTGTAGGTGTTGATTTGTTCGGATGTTTGACTGTCGATTGATTTGGTAGGGTGTGTGTCTATCAATTGATGAACTGTAAGGTCGTTGATTGATGTGTTAGGTGTGGTATCGATCGATGCTTCTTCTTTCGATTCCTCACCGAACTCGTAATCGCAGAAGCATATGGCCACAAGCTCTGCATCATTGCAAAGTTTTGTGAGGGAAGTTTTATTCTTATAAATTTGATAATACACATTATGATCAATCAAGGAAAGGCACACCTTGTTTGTCTGCATGTAAAAAATATCTCCTACGATGGCCATGAAAGCTCTTCCAAGTAACAGAGAAGAGTTCCACATTATCTGGATATCCATCACATGGAGATCTATTAGGACTAAGACGTCCTGAATTTGCAGTGGGACATCTCTACAAATACCCCCTGAATCTACTCTAGAGCAATCTCCATGCTTCTGGCAGCTTGGGCTTTAGGTTCAGGTTGAGCTATTTCAGCGTCTCCTTCTGCTTCTGTATCAGGGATTACAGCCCCCTCATCGTTTATCTTTTGACCTGCTTCATTACGCAGATGACCGTTGAAGTCATGCAAATCTCCATTTTCATTCTGAACCATTATTATAGGCGCAACCATCTGAACTCGTCTGCTGTCATTGATCGATGCGGGTGAGATGCTGTTGATCGTTGCTAAGTGATCAATGTCGGCCGATGCTAGGCTTCTGATGACGGTCGATGCTCTCCGTAAAGAAGTGTCGGTCGACGCTGAGTAGGTTCTGTCGATCGATGCTTGTCGTCTTTCTTTTATGGATCATACGCTCGAGTTGCTGTGCGTCTGAGAATAGTAATTCTTGTCCTTTGTTGCTCGTGGTACTGTTTTGCATGCACCTGAAAAACAAATAAAAAGAAAAATCCGTAACTTGAAAGTAACAACAAACCTAGACTAAATCATAGATATTAAATCTAATGGCGATCAATGTTCCCCGGCAACGGCGCCAAATTTGACATTAGGTGTTTTTATTGTTCTATCAGGGTATAAATATAATAAAAAATTAACCATCAAATTAACCCTTAATCCTAACACACAAAATAATACTCTTGCCAAGGGAGATTGGGTGTAATACTTAGGTATCAAATCCACAGAGAACAATGGCACACAATAGATTTCTTATTTCTAATGACTAAGCTAGGTGATTATATATATATTGGTAACAGGTAACCGATTTAAGGAAATATTCCTTATTAGAAGATGTAGATGCAATATGGAAATATGCTAGCAATGTAAAAATGGAAATATGCTAATAATATAACTAGATGTAAATGTAAATATGTTAGATCTAGGGTTTCAAGCTTCATGAATTATAGGGAATAAGATGCACAAATATGTAAATATTCTCGAACTCAACTATTAACTATTCTGACCCTTTTAACTCCAACTCTGGTATGTAAGAAAAAGGAAAGACCATCGATCGACGGTAAGTCATGATGTCGATCGACGGTGAAATCAGAAGGAAGTGTGAACGAGATTTGATATGTTCATCAAGCTAATTAGACCAGCTCTCGCATGCGCCTAACAACTTATTATGGCACATAACCTATTATCGCACATAACCTTTACAGGTCCATATATGTCGGCCTACTAGTACTGTTGGTTAGTGTTGTAGAGTCGAGTCTAGTTAGGATCTTGAACATTAGCCTTAGGTTAGTTTCTGGATTAAGGTTGTGTAGAGTGTGTGTTGCCGAAAGCATGTTCGTAATCCACCCATGCTAGTCTTGTTTAGGGGTTGATTAGTGTTTCCTCGCCCTTGTATTCAGCGGGTTTAAGGAAACCCCTTATTCGCTTGATCAGGAAGACTCAGAGAGGGGTCATGGCGTAGCCCTGAGTGTTACACGAAGGTGTAACGTGGCAGTGACCCGATGGAATGTGGGCTGTCGCGCGGTGTCCCGATGGAATGTGGGACGCGGTCGGTTGAAAGTTCCTTCTTTTGGCTTTTCTGGTAGGGATATAGGATACTGCTGATGTAGAGGAACATGAAGTCAGAATTTCCCGGGTTAGAGTGTTGTGTTAGAGGGTCATGTTTAGTAAATGGTTATGGAACCCTAGGGTAAGTGTAGCACCGATAAACGGTGTTACTAGTGAGATTGAGTCGTAGTTAGTTTGAGTATAACTATTGTGTTTGTGTTTCCTTGGTGATTGATTATCTTGCAGGTTTCTATCATTGAGTTATTATTCCGGGTTAGGTACTGGATTAAGCATGGTGTCTCTTTGGTTAGTATAGACCCAAAGTTGGCTGTTATATTGTTTGAGCGATTGCTTATGAAGGGTGGTGGATATTGAAAGCTATGCGGTATCATTGATTGGCCGATCATGTTCTTGTCTGATTGTTTGTCGACCGGTTAACGATACTTGTATAGTCTAAGTTTCTAACACAACATGAGTACAGAACTCAGGCATATATATGGTTAACTAGGGATTGATTGTGTAGCCTTAGCTTTGTTTGCATGTTAGGGGCTAGATTGATTGTTATTTTGGGTTGTACGGGTTAGTTTATAGGTTGTGGGTAGAGGCCGCCAGCTCACTGAGTACCATTAGGTTACTCACCCAACTCCGTTGTCCTTTTTGCAGGTCCCTTTAGCTGGACGTTAGGACCGCCAGTGTAGATTTTCATGCCTTTTGTAAACGGTAATTTTGTTTTCGTTGTGTTGACTCTATTTGGCATTAGGCTGGGCCCAATCTTGAAATATTCAATGTATGAATATTCTTTGAATCAATGAAGTATTTGTTTTATATGAGCATAATGAGTACTCTGATATTTGACTAGTCTGGTCTAACACAACATTAGGTCTTGGTACGGGTTGAAAATTTTAAGGCCTTCATCTAACGAAAACACTAACTTTTGGTACAGGTTGAAAAGACTTAAGCCATGATTTAGCAGGACGAGTTAGTTGATGAACTGGTATGGATTTTGTGACTCGACTTCCAATTACTTATGGTGGGAAGAATGTTATTTGGATGATTCTGGATAGACTGAATAAGTCTTCTCATTTCTTAACAATCAAGAAGACAGATGCAGCTGACCAGTTTGGCGCAAATTTACATCATGGAGATTGTGAAGTTGCATGGAGTTCATGTTAGAATTGTCTCTGATCGGGACAGAAAGTTCACATCTGCATTTTGGGGAGCTTTCCAGAAGGCGCTGGGACAAAGGTCCATATGAGTACAACTTATCATCCACAGAATGATGGTAGTCAGAGAGGACTATTCAGACTTTAGAAGATATGGTCAGGCTAGCGTTTTGTATTGGGAAGGGAGATGAGGAAAGTATTTACCTCTAGCAGAGTTTGCCTACAACAACAACTACTATTTGAGTATAGAGATGACACCGTATGAGGCTCTTTATGGTAGGCCTTGTCTTACCCACAATGTTGGACTGAAGTTGGGGAACGACGTGTCATAGAACCAGCAATGGTTTAAGAGACGGTAGCAGACTTTGACGCAAGCATTAAGGACCCTCAAGTCGAAAGTTTCGTATGGAAAAATATTGTTTGCATGCACGGAGTCCAGTACGAAATCGTAACAGACAATGGGTCTCAATTCATTTCGACTAGATTCGAGGCCTTCTGCGAAAAATTGAAGATTCGACTAACAAAATCAACCCCTAGATACCCACAATGTAATGGGCAGGCAGAAACCAAAAATAAAACCATCCTTGATGGACTCGAAAAGCGCTTAGACGCCAAGAAGGGTAGATGGGCCGATAAACTTGAAGGAGTCCTATGGTCGCATCGCACAACTCCGAGACGCGCGATGGGAGAAACCCCGTTCGTACTCGTATACGGAGCAGAGTGCATGATTCCAGCGGAGTCGAGTTTCTCGGAGTGAGCAGAAGGTTACTCCCATAACGAGAATAGTCAAACAATCTGATGCTGCTCGACAAGCTCGACCTGATCAACGAACGCCTGGATCAGGCCCTTATACGAATCCAAAATTATCAACAGGCGGCTGCAAAGTACTATAATGCTAACATACGAAGCCGCAGTTTCAAAGAAGGTGAACTAGTCCTTCGAAACGTTTTCCAGAAAACTGCTCAACGGAACATTGGAAAAATCGGAGCAAACTGGGAACGACCCTACAAAGTAATAAAGGTCGTCCAACCGGGCTCGTACGAAATCGCGATTATGCAGGATATCAAAATTCCGAGAACTTGGAATGCGATGCACCTCAAGAAATACCACCACTAAAACAATGCTTAGCACTGAACTACGAGACGGCTTGATCCCTGAAAAGGGTACGTAGGCAGTTCGTCGCAAGACGAGCCCAGCTGTCCCCCCTCATCAAAAGGGGGGGGGGGAGGAGTGGGTATGTATACATATACTCGTATACTCCCAAAAAACTCGAAACTATTCACTTCCGGATTCGATCTTTTCGAAACTTTTTTTGAAAAATGCCCATAAAATCGACGCAAAAATTCAACATTCGACGTAGCGAGACGTCGCTAGCGCTCGAAGGACTCCTTTCTCTGTCGTAAAAAATTCCCAAAATAAAATACACAAACACTAAAAAACAGTCTATCTACGACTATAAAACATGCACACCTTCTTAACACGTATCCTTCGTGAAGAATAAAAAAAAGGTAATATCCACCAATAAGTTTGTTGCTGACCACAACAAACTCTTAAACGTCCTAAGCAGACTAAGCCATCTCGTCGAGATAGCTCTCAAACACCCGACACAAGGGTAATAGCGCTATAATAGAAATCCAAAATTTTGGTCAGCACTTTCGAGAGGCTTAAAAATTGTCCCCGAAGAGATGTTTGATTCCTACCATACTAGTCACCTAAGCCTAGAACATATCGGGGACTCTAAAGCGGGAAGGAATCAGGTCGAAAACGATACAGAAAACGTAAGTCAGAGTAGTCACCGCACCCCCTAGAACCGTGATTAGACCTAGGTCTTTCCCTAAACCAAGCACACTGGTCTCTAACATTTCAAGGCATGATATCAAAAAGATATGTGATCCTAAAAGCATGTATCTTCCCCCATATCTAATCACTTTCAGAACCTTGGAAAATTTTCAAACATCCCGAATGAGCAACGAATAGGACGATCAGCAAAAGAGTTGAGAGCGAGATGACAACTCGTGTCCTCTCCTCTTTACTTATAGTCTAAATCTATTCGCCCATAACGATACTCGATAAAACCTTAGAAAACAAGGAAAGAGTTCATTTAAAAAGGGGGGTCGCAGAAGCGACTGGGATTCAAAGCGACAAGCAGCCAGTCCTGAGATAAAAACACGGCCACACTCGGCCGGATCAAAACACAAACAGATAACATTAAAATAGACAAATTCCCATACAAGACTGCGAACTCAATCGTCCTCCGCACGCAGAGCCTCAACTCCACCAGTCATCCCCTCCGCATTTGGAACCGCCTCGCCTGCACCTTCCTTGGCTGCAGTAATCTGACCAACGGCACCGTCCGAGTAATGTGGGAAGATACATTCGGATTTCAGGCCTGCAAGGATCAGGTCAAAATCAACATCCGCGTCAGCTAACTCCGCTCTGCGAACAGAAAGATTGGCATTCTCAGTTCGCGGAGACAGACGCGGATCACCATTAAATAACTGGACCTGTTGCATCCCTCCATCGATTCTTGCCAGGGCCAAGTCCCTAACATGGGCAGCCGCCAACGAATCAAGGAAGTCAGCGATCCTTGCCAGACGGGTCCGAAACTGGGCACGAACGATCTCCCGGACCTCGTCAATCGCACCAACCGACGATTACTACTCACTCTTGATCTTACGCTTTAGTGGGTGCAGCTCCGAAGACCTAGAAATATTCGCCTGTTTCGCTTGAAGTAATGAGCTAGAAGTCTTCCAAAGATCCCTCTCCAACTCACCTATCCGAGACTCAAAGTGGGCTATCTCAAGGGAGTGGGCATCCTTGATTACCGTCAACCTCCCTTCAAACTGCAATGATTTCTCTCGCAATTTTTCCAACTCCTTAGCAAGACAGCCGGCCTCCAACCCGCACTCACTGATCATCCCATCAATCAACGAGACAAACTGAGAAAAAGGGAAAGACTTAGTCGATGCACGGAAAGGAGAGAGGGATGAAAAGAGAAGAAGATGTTTTCAAACTATACCTTAGCAAAATGTCTGGAAACCGTCGCAGGCAGAGAGCCAGTCTCAGGCTGCTTAGTGAATCTCCTCTTCTTGGACGCGTCTGGGTTAACACAAGCTCTCTTACGACCCTTCGTCGTAGAATCCAGGACCAGGCTAGGCGCAGGCAACCCTAAGATGATCTTCTTCTTGATTGGGGGAGGAGGAATCGATTCCTGAACCAGCTCCACATCGACAACCTGAACCGGGGTCATATAGGAACCCGACGGTTGAACTTCGGATGCCGACGCATGCGCGGTAACCTCCTCTCTGGCAGGAACAACATCACCCACCAGGGGAATCTCCGGGGCCAAGGTATCCACTGGAGCTACAGATCTCGGAGGTGTAACACGTGCAGGGTTCACTGTCTCCTCGGCCTCACCACGAGCCAACTCGCTCTGGAAAGCAAGGAATTCTGTAATATGAGCCGGGACGGCTTCAGCGGTAGGAAAAACAACCGGATTCGCACCAGCAGCGTTGCCCATTTCGACATCTCCACTCCTCTGAAGGGCGCTGGAAGAAAACATTTCAACAGAAAAAAATTCTCTCTAAAAAGCAACGAAAACTTGAGAAAATCAGAGAGTGTGTGGAGAAAATGAGAAATGGGAGGCTATATTAATAGAAAAAACAAAGGCTGAAGGAATTTCCGCATTAAATTAATCAAAAATTCTTTTTTTTGAGAAAAACTAATTTTTACTGTTGATTCCGATTAAACACCCTCACTCACTCACCCGCAAGAATCGTGCCAGAAAATCGCGAGCAGGGGGGCTAACTGTTGGGGTCAAAAATGGTATCCTCGAAATCAGCATCTAAATATCATGTTTCTATACGAATGCAGTCTCAAAGTCGACTTAACGAAAGTCTCTGGGACAAAAATCGAAAGAAAGGAACACGGATCGACCAACTTGCCCGTATGGCGAGTTAGCAAGGATCGACCAACTCGCCCTAACTCGCCTGTATGGAAAATTGGACAAGGCCAACTCGCCATACGGGCGAGTTGGTCAGCATGGATCGACCAACTGGCCCGTATGGAGAGTTGGACAAGGCCAACTCGCCATACTGGCAAGTTGGTCAGCATGGATCGACCAACTCGCCCGTATGGAGAGTTGGTCAGCATGGATCGACCAACTCGCCCGTATGGCAAGTTGGACAAGGCCAACTCGCCATACGGGCGAGTTGACGGAATGGACCAACCAACTCGCATGTACGGAAAGTTGAACTGTCCAAGGCTCCATACGGGAGAGTTGGATGGCATGACATGACCAACTCGCCCGTACGGCGAGTTGGACAAGGCCAACTCGCCAAACGGGCGACTTAGATCGCACGAGCAATCCGACTCGCACATTGGGAAAGTCAGATTAAAACAATCCAGTTTCACCTCATCCTCGTTAAAATCCCTCTTGCGATACTTGACCGAACTTATCTTTGTTCCATCTCGATCGAGATTGAAAGTTTGAACTTTACCGAAAGAACTCGTTTTCTCAAGAAAGGATCAGGTCAACCGTATGAGACGATAACGGTTAACTAAACACCTAATGTCACACGTCCTATACGAAAGGTCATAACTCTCAGATGACGTCGTCTTAACAATGTTATTTTGATAAAATCGTAGAAACGCCCCGACGAGGTCTAAGGCTCGGCTACAGGCCCACTCGCGATTTTATCCGAAATGAAGCCCAAACTTCGTGACGGTTTGAAAGGATAAATGTCAAGATCAAAGATAAATGTTAAGTTTCTTAAGATAATCATGAAGATTGAGGAAAAAAGGAATATTTCCGCGAATCAATAAATTCGACCAAGGGAAGAATGGGAAAGAGCAAACCGCCTCTAGAGGAGTATATAAGGACTTCAAGGGTGATGATGCAGAAGGGACACACGAGAATCTCTTCTCAGAGTAAGAATAGCTTAGAACTTAGAGCATTTAGGCAACTTTCCGTTTTTTTATTCGAGCTGCGACTCAACTAGGGTTTTGCAGTCTTAGGTTATCAAAACTAGGGACCTCGCCGACAGCTCTCCTAGCCTATGCTCCTATCCTGTTGTAAACGCTCATACGCAAATTCGGAATAAGAAATCTATTTGCTCACTTTTTGATTCTTACTTTTTTTTAATATTAACTTCGTATTCTGATTGATTGGCGTGTGGTTTAGCAGATATCCGGAACCTCTGGGAAACTAGGGTTTACCCTGTGTTTCTAATTCAACCAAAATTGACAATGCGGATATCGGTTCCCACATTTGCTCTTTCTCCTTCTTCCCTTTGTCAAATTTATTGTTTCAGGACATTTATCTTTCGAACTTAAAAATTATCCCTTCCTGAAAAATAAAAGATAAACCGTAACAAATTTTGGGCTTGATTTCGGATAAAATTGCGAGTGGGCCTTTAGCCGAGCTTTAAACCTCGTCGGGCCGTTTTCTGACTTTGGCGTTTCTACGATTTTATCGAAAGAGCATTGCTAAGACGACGTCGTCCGTGAATTAGGATCTTTCGTATGGTGCATCTGACTCTAGGTGTTTAGTTAACCATTATCATCGCATACGATCGACCTGATCCTTTCTCGAGAAAACAAGTTCTTTTGGTAAAGTTCCAATGTCAATCGCAATAGAGACGGAACAAAGATAAGTTCGATCAAGTATCATAATAGGGATTAACGAGGATGAGGTGAAACTTGATTGATTTGATCTGACTTGCCGAAGGAGCGGGTCGAATTGCTCGTGCTATCGAACTCGCCCGTTCGGTGAGTTGGCCTTGTCCAACTCGTCGTACGGGCGAGTTGGTCATGTCGTGTATACCAACTCGCCGTTTCTGTCTTCCAACTCTCCCATATGGCGAGTTGGCCTTGTCTAACTCGCCGTACGGGCGAGTTGGTCGTGTTGTGTCTACCAACTCGCTTGTACGGCGAGTTGGTTGGTTTGTGCCGTCCAACTCGCCCGTATTTTGAGTTGTCTTTGTCCAACTCCCCGTATGGGCGAGTTGGTCGTGTCGTGCCATCCAAATCCCTCGTATGGCAAGTTGGACAGTTCAACTCGCCGTACGGGCGAGTTGGTTGGTCCATGCCGTCCAACTCGTCGTACTAGCAATATGGTTGGTCCGTGCTGTCAAACACGCTCGTATGGCGAGTTAGACAGTCCAACTCGCCGTACATGCGAGTTGGTCGACCCATGCGGCTTGATTTTCCCATTCGACAAGTTGGACGTCTTGCTCGGACATCTTCTCCGTTTGGGGAGTTGGATGATCGAGTCTTCTAGTCGTTTCTTCATGTTGACGTTCGGGGATACGTTTACCCGAGGTCTTTGGACAAACTCTTCCTGATGGCTCATTTGCGTAGTCCGCGCCTTTGTGGCCAGTCGAGATTTTTGACCCTTTTTTCTGACTCATTATCTCTTTCTTTAACTTAGAACGCATTTTCCCGGTAGGTTTCTGAAGTTGATTTCGTCTTAACCAATTTTGACCCCAACAACAACGAAGGAAACTTTGGCACCCGGAGCCCTTCAAGCGCTAAAAGACTGATAGAAAACATAGCTTTAGGTAGAGATTTCGAAAAGAGAGACACCGAATAGAAGGAACCACCAATGTTCGTAGAGGAGAAGCACTTGATCTGAGTTAGAAAAACTCTGGCAGATGTTGCGACCCTTCTGGACGGACATGGCTTGTCTCAACATTATTCTGAGGACGATGTCGTTTCTTCCAACTTCAAAAAAACGAGGTGAGTTCTCTGATGTGATTGATGTGGGTGTTCTTACTTCACCTTCAAATTAACCCTATTTCCCACTTTACTCTCTCAAATAAGAGGTTCATTGTAGTACATAGTGATCAAATCCACATAGACTCTAGGATTGCACAATAGAATTTTTGTTTTCGAATTAAAGCAAGATGAATTATAACAATAACAAAAAAAAAGCGATTTCAAGATTGATTTGGTTTATGAGGATTAAATTAAGACATTAGACTTAGGGGAAATTCTCAGGTAGATTTAGATAATTCAGACTAATAGATTGCTAGGGTTTTATTAAGTATCCTTCTGAGCTTAAACCTTAGGGTTTAGGAGATCGCTCTTGCGTATCTCAACTGAGCGTCGATCGATGACAATAAGTTGGCATCGATCGATGGTCATTCTAAACAGTACTGATTTCGTGGTTTGATGGGTTCTCTAAACTTCTAGTTCAACTCTCGTTTGTTACTAGTTATTTAGATTGTTTAAGATAGATTCCAGGCAATAACCAGGCTCTTGCGTGCGTTATAGAACTCTAATTTCTAAGATTGAGGTGATGAAGTTCAACTTAGCATTAAGAGCAACTTAAACAAAAAATCGAGAATATTACCCTAACAATTCTTTAAAATCAACAATACATTACTACCATTGAATAACCCTAAATTTAATAGAGAATTACTCAGACATACCAATAAAGAACATGAATAAATTCTGAATAAATTGCATAGAATAAACTGAGTAAAAAGATAAGGAGTTCAAGTTATTTTCTATAATGATGATCAGATCTTTCTCTCCAATATATGTAGCAATGTGTTCCAACTCTAAACTCTATAACTCTGGTGTAACTTAGAAGACAACCCTCTCTTAGGTCTTCTAGGCTCTCTTTAAAACAAAGATAGAAAACCCTAATAAATAGTCTAAATTTTGGTCAATGACTTGTCTTGCAATTAATGAAAATTCTGGGTAAAACTTGTGATTTCTCAAGTCTTCACTAATATTTTCTGTCGAATTGACCGTGAATCGATGAACAGTGTGTGATGTCGATCGATGGTCTATTCATAAATCCGACTCTAAATTTCTGCTGAGCAATCCAGAATGCTCCAAAATAATCAAAAGCTCCAATTGCTTCCAATGAGTACCTAGGTAAAATAAGTAAGATCCATGGTATATCAACTCCCCCGGACTTAACCTTTTGCTTGTCCTCAATCAAACAAAGCATGTGTAAGAGGTTTTGAATAGCGGAGACTCACAGAATGTCTAAGTATAACTGTCACCTTATTTTATTGCAGCCACATCCTATCAAGTCAATCACAACCCTATTCTAGTATAGCAACCAAATCCATTCTACCAACAACTTAGCTGGAAAACACCATGGTCGTGTATGGGGGTGGCTGTGCCAGCTTTTCCGCTGTGACTGCTGCGAACGGATGTGCTGGTCTGAGGCCTCCTCTGCGTCGTACTATGAGGGGTTCCATGTGGAGGTGGCGCTCAGCTGGGTGGAATGCAAGGCGCCGTAAAAGTTTGTCACCTCTCGCAGTGGAAGATCTATCATCTGAGGTTCCTCGTCACCCACAAAGGACCAAAAGCATCCCTCCTTCAGCCACTGTGTCCTCGTCAGGTGACCCTCATCCATGAAGCGCATCTCTCTCTGTACCGAAGCTCCCTAGAAGCTAATGCCAAGAAAGCTGAAGATGGGTGTCAAGAGGCTCCCTATCGTCTCTCTCTTCGTGCCAGAACCCTTTAAGGGTTTGTCCTTCAGGGTCGCCAGGTGCTCAGCAAATATAGCCCCCAAGTTCACCTGCTGATCGCGCATAGGTGGACGCAAGACCTCGTCGTCGAGCCCAACTAATTCCCTGACGGAATAGTACAGCAATGTAAGCTCCTGAACCCTAACCTTTTTGGGTTCCATCTTGCACAATAGGGTGTTGGCAAGGACCTTCAAGAAATAGTGCAAGTAGGGTGACAGACGTCCGTCTGAGTGGCTGAGCCTGAGTCAAAATGGCCTGTCCCGACGACCCCCCAAAATGGAGGCAAACCAGGGAAAGCAGCGACTGAACATGCGCTGGTACCAATTTCGAAGCCATAAATCTCAGAGAGCTGCGGGATGGGAATCCGGTACCGGATGCCTCTGATGAGAAAAGTCAGGGTGGCCTCATGCACCACCTTCACCCTGAGGATCTTGTAGAGAACCTGAGCCGTAGCTATGCAGTGTCGGAGCAGGTTGGGATACAGAGGATATGGCTTAGTAGCCATGGTGCCCAATCCTAACTCATGCACCATCTGTCTAAAATCCGTGTAGAGCCCAAGCTTCTTCAGAGTTTGCTTATCGGTGAACTTTGTGGGCTCGATTGTAACGCTCTGCCAGGCATTGTAGTAGAGGCTGTCAAAGTCATCCCACTCCTCTCTCAGGGGACGATGTGTGTAGTCCCTCGATGCCACTTCTTTTCTAGGATTGGGATAGTCCTCGAATGTAACAAGGAAAGCCTCCTCCTCTTTGGGCCAAGGGTCTCGGTATAGAGGACCCCGTGGTGGAGCACTAGAGATACCAACCTTGTACCACTCTTTTGTTATCCTCTCCTCCATCTGCATTTAATTAAACAATGCACAAATCAGAATCGATGTCTAGATTAAAAGAACAATCGTCTATCGATCTTACCGTATGGTCATCGAGCGACAGAACCTCATAGCCATTGATCAACAGCGACTCATGGGCATCGATCGATGGTTCATCGCAGATTATGGATTACGAAATCGAGAATAGTGAACTCAAATCATGCAAATCATGTTCAAACATAGTAGATAACACCTTATCTAGTACTTAATCACCCTAAATCATCCTAAATTCCGAGTTAAGCCACAAAAGATTCGACTTTTCTTAAAACCCTAACAGTTCCAAATACTAAGAGATTTAGAGAACATACCTCGATGAATGAGTGATTTAATGAATGATACATGTATAAAGGGTGAAAATAGAGTGATATACCATCAAAAACGAGCTAAATCGGCCAAAAATCGGGAGAGAAATCGAGTGTTCTCTCGTTTGTGTTTTGGCGGTTGTGGAGAAAAATTATTTATGAATCCGGGTCGTGTCGAGTTAACCTACTCGACACACGACCGTCGATCGATGGTCCAACATGGGCAAAGATCGATGGTCTGTTCGGTGACTCCACATTCAATTAAGAAATTTGTAATTGCATAAATAATTGATAAATAATTTTTATATTTGTTATAAATTAAATAATTATTGCTATTATATATTTTGTTCATTATGTTTTTATTATTTGATATATATATATATTTATATTATTATATATGTAAATATATTATTATTTTATTGTTAAATTAGTGGGTTTCCTCCCACTCAACGCTTGTTTAAAGTCGTTAGCGTGACAAAAAATGAGTTTACCATTATGGGTTAGGCACCTCTAGACATGCAGTGTGCGTATGAGAAATTTCAGCTCTAGACCAATAATGTTTCACGCGCTGCCCATTCACCATGAAATCTTCTCAAGTAGGATTAAATAGACAATCGTCCCGTAAGGCGTAATTTCTTTGATGATCCGGACCAACGAGAACGTAGTTTTCCAGGAAATAGAGTTAACCGAGAGTTGTACAGGAGTACTTGATCTTTCGGTTCGAAATGCCGTGAAATAATTTCCTTGTCGTGATAGGCTTTCGTTCTCTCTTTGTAAAATTTCAGCTTCTCGTAGGCGTGATATCTGATTTCGTCGAGCTCATTTAGTTTAATTAATCTCTTTTCTGCTGCGGGTTTAGCATCAAAGTTTTATCTTTTTTTATGGCCATTCGGCTTTATGCGCTAGTTCTAAAGGGAGATGGCAGGATTTTAGATAGATTAAGTGGAATGGGGTAGTTTCTGATGGTGTTTTAAACGCTGTTCGGTATGCCCAAAGTGCATAATCTAACTTCAAAGACCAATCTTTATGGGTTGATCCTACCGTCTTTTCTAGGATTTCTTTGATCTGACGGTTGGATACTTCCACTTGTGTGCTAGTCTGAGGATGATAGGGTGTAGCTACTCGATGGTGAACTCCATGTTTCTTGAGCAGTTTTTCGAACACTTTGTTAATGATGTGGGTGCCTCCATCGCTTATTACAATTCACGGAAATCTGAGAAAGATAATACTCTTGAAGAGTTTAACAACTACGGAAGCGTCATTTTTGGAGTTGATATTGCTTCCACCCATTTAGATACATAGTCTACAGTGACCAGTATGTATTTATTTCTGTGCGAAGAAGGGAAAGGGCCCATGAAATTGATGCCCATGAAATTGATGCCCCAGCAATCAAACACTTTAACTTCAACTATGAAATTTTTTTCCATCTCATTTCTCTTGATGATTTTTCCTCTTCGTTGGAGTCGAAGGATTACAAATGACGTTGATATATATTGGAATGATTATTCCATCATCCTTCTCAAATGTATCATCGATCGATGGAGTCTGGACAAAATCGATCGATGCTTTATGGCTATAATCGTTCAATGGTATAAGTGTCTCGTCGATCGATTCCACTTCATGTGCCGAACTGACGCTACCAACGAAAGTTGATTCAGCTAAGTAGACATTTTATGTGGGTAATAAATCAACTATAGGGATGGCGTCATCTACTCTTATTCATGATAAGTGATCTGCGACTCCATTTTCTAATCCCTTTTTATCTTTGACTTCTATGTCGAATTCTTGGAGAAGTAGGATCCACCGTAAAAGTCTCGGCTTAGCGTCTTTTTTGTTCATTGAGTATTCCAATGTCACGTGGTCAGTGTGAATTACTACCTTTTACCCAACTAGATTGGATTAGAATTTCTCGAACGTGAATACCAAAGCCAATAAATCTTTTTCCGTCGTCGCATAATTGTGTTGCGTATCGTCGAGAGTTCTACTGGCGTAGTATATTGCGTCCAACTTTTTGTCTTTGTTTTGTCCAAGTACTGCACCTACAGTGAAATTGTTGGCGTTGCACATAATCTCGAATGGTAGATCCCAGTCTGGTGCTTGGACAATAGGGGCGGACACTAGCGCTGATTTTACTACTTTAAAGGCTTTGAGACATTCAGGTGTAAAATCGAATTTCACCTCTTTTTGACATGACCGCAGTAAGGGGTATAGCAATTTTGCTAAAATCTTTTAGGAGTCGCCTATAGAATCCAGCATGTCCTAGAAAGCTTCTAACGTCTTTGACATTAGTAGGTGGTTGCAGTACAGTCATTACGTCAATCTTTCACTTGTCCACCTCAATTCCGGCTGTTGAGACCTTTTTTCCCAAGACAATTCCGCTGTTAACCATGAAATGACATTTTTTCCAGTTCAAAACCAGATTTTTCTCTTCACATCTAGCTAATACCTTACACTGGTTATCGAGACATGCTTTAAAATTCGAATCATAAACGGAGAAATCGTCCATGAAAACATCCATGAAGTCCTCGATCATATCAATGAATATTGACATCATGCATATTTGGAAAGTCGCAGGGGCGTTACAGAGGCCGAATGGCATCATGCGATATACGAATGTTACATAGGGACAAGTAAAGGTGGTCTTTTCTTGGTCATCCGGATATATGGGTGATATAGCTTATTTATTATCAGTTTTATGCCATGTTATAATCTTTATTCAGGGTCTATTATATGTGTCTAGGCTATGTTTTAAGGTCTAGGCACGTTAGTTTTAAGCCATGTTATAATCTTTATTCAGGGTCTATTATATGTGTCTAGGCTATGTTTTAAGGTCTAGGCACGTTTTGGAGATATATGGAGATACTTGTAGTCTTTGGAGCATTTAGAGGAGAATAATCCGTAGTTGATCATTGTGAGAGTCGAAGTACAAGACGGTCGTCGATCGACGACATAACCTTGCCTTCGACCGACGTTACATGACCAAGATCGATCAATGTTGCACATCTGACATTGATTGATGACCAATTTGCAGACAGCCGATTTCAAGCCCAAGTTAGAGACATGACACAAGATTACAAGATTACCCCTGGACAAGTTTTGACCTAGACATTAGAGTTTTATATTTATACTTATTGTATTGCACCAAAAACTGTGTGCTGTGCTGGAGTGATGGGTGCTAGTGACTTTGCTTTTGTTGTGTTTGCACCAGCACTCCATCATAGTTCAAGGATTTATTTGGGGAGATTTGTATTGGAACCCCAATGTTTATCTATGCATTATATTCATATTATTATTCTTACTTTGATTATGTATGAGTAATTATCAAGTAAGTTTAGGGTTTATTAATGGTATTGATGGATTAGCCAAACAATTGAACTGTTAGGGTTATTATTAGATTTATCAGTACATATGTGTTTATTGCTTGTGTTCTAGAGTTGCTAACTAGAAACCTGATAATAGGATAGCTAGGCGCAAGCGAGAGAATGGTCTACTACCGAATAAACGAGCTTTGTAGTGAACGAAATCTGTTGAGCTAGGTTGCTAGAATAAAACGAGATTTTATTTAGTTAATCTAGTGAACTTATCGAATTGGATCATAAAGCTTGACTCAAGAAACCATCAATCGACGCAGGATCATTGGCATCGATCGACAGTCATTCCGTGTCAACAAGCGAGAGCTGAAACAGTGGACTTAGTCAATAGATTAGACTCGCAGCGAGAGCTGCTCATCTTTTACATTTGATATCGAGTTCTATGATTAATACCTTTAGCTTCTATCCTCTATAATCCACTTGCCTGAAACTCTAGATCCAACATATTTACATCTAGTTAGTTTATTAGCATATTTCCATACTTGCATTATTAGCATATTTACATTATTAGCATATTTCATATTTTCATGATTAGCGTACTTCCATATTTACTTTACTAGCATATTTCAATATTGCATCTACACCTTATGATAAGAAATATTTCCTTAAACCAATTACTTGTCACCAACATATATATAATCACCTAGCTTAGTCTTTTGAAATAAGAAATCTATTGTGTGCCATTGTTCTCTGTGTATTTGATTCCTAAGTACTACACCTGATCTCTCTTGGCAAGAGTATTGTTTTGTGTGTTATGATTAAGGGTTAATTTGATAGTTAATTGTTTAGGATATTTATACTCTGCTAGAACAGTAAACACAACCATGTCAATGGGGATCTGGAAGAATACGGAATACCCGTTGAGAAAACAATAGTATCCGTGGCTTGCAAGCCTTTCTAACATCTGATCAATAAAGGGTAAAGGGAAATGATCGTTTCGTGTGGCAGTATTTAGTTTCATGTAATCGATACACATTTTGCATCCGGTGAAGGTTCTAGTACGGATCAATTCATCTATGTCATTCTTCACCACGGTAATTCCTCCTTTCTTTGGGAAAACATGAACCGCACTGATCTAGTTGTTGTCTGAGATCGGATAAATAACGCCTGCTTTTAGAAGTTTCATGATTTCCTTTTTAACAACTTCCTTCAGGTTGGGGTTCAATCTTCTCTGATGCTCGATTGAAGATTTTGATTCATCATTAAGGTGCTTCCTATGCATGCATAGAGCGGGAGAGATTCCCAGGATGTCATCTAACGAATATCCGAGAGCCTTGTGGTGCTTTCGAAGTTTATTCAGCAACAGTGTTTGCTCTCCGCTACTCAAGTTTGCATTTATGATGACAGGATATGAGTTTTCGTAAGGGAAGGCATACTTTTGACAGGGTGGAAGTGGTTTGAGCTCGATTTTTGGTGCCTTTTCCTTACTTCAGTCGTCGGTCACAGTACGCTGTCGATCGATGGCGATATCGGGGTGTCGATCGGTGGGGGTTGATAAATCGAGTTCGTCAAGATTGACATTAAAAATTTCTTATGTGGCGTCCATTAACCTTGTATAATCCCTAGTGTGATCTTCTAACGTAGAGATGTCGCCTTTAGGAGATGTGCTTGCTTTCTCTAGAGGTTCGTACGAACACATGTCTATGAATGAGTCTTCTGTTAGGTCGGAAAGGTAATCGATATGGTCGGTTTGACCATCGATCAAAGGTTGTTTAGTATCTTTTCCATGTCAAGACCATCAGTTTTTCCCGATGTTGAGGCATATACGTCCTTCTCTAACATCAATTATTGCCCCGGAAGTGGCATGGAAAGGTCTTCCTACGATAATCAGATTTCGAAGTTCTCGCTCATATTTAAGCACTATGGAGTCTGAAGGTATATCGCAGTTACGAATACGTACGGGTACATCCTCGACCACCTTCCAGGATTCTAGTGGATCTATCAGCTAAAATGAGTGTGACCATGGTAGGTTGAAACTGTGTTAGCCCGAGAGGGACTGCAACGGAATAAGGCATTAGGTTGACACTAGAGCCTAAATCGCAGAGGGATCTTTGAAATCTCTCATCGCTAATAGTTTAGTCAAAAACGAAACTATCGGGGTCAGGGAGGTTAACTGGAGTTTTTCCTTGAATAATTTCACTCACTTCTTCAGATACCATCATCACGTAGTGTTCCGATTTATGGAATCTTCGTGATGCTGCATCTTTCACATACTGCTTAATATCAGGCGAGATGTGAATGGCATCACTTAGTGGAATTTTAATGTTTACTTTGTCAAACGCTTTCTTGCATATTGCTTTTTCCAGCTGCTTCTTCTTTTGCTTAGCGTTTTGGGAGGAAACGAGGCTTTCTCTTGGTAAATCCTTGTCTTAACCGTTTCGTTGGTTCTGGGTCAGATCATCGATCGACTCTTTCTTTGGGTCGTCGATCGATTTTCGGTAAGTGGTGTCGATCGAAGTCCAATACGGGCTGTCGATTGATTCCTCCCACGCCTATGTCCTTTCCCTTAGATTCAATAATTGATTCCTGACGGTCGTTATTTTGGCCTAGTACTTCTGTTTCAAAAAGGATTTTGGGATCTTTCTCGTAAATTTTGAGCTGGATGGGATGCGATTTTTCTTTTTCATCCGCGCGATTTTCTCAAGTTCATCGATGGTGATTCCCGCTTTTACGCCAGGGGTGAGTTGTCGACCGCTTCATAAAGCTACGAATTTGCAATGACTCATTGGGTTAGCGTCTGTTTTACCAGGTAAGAATCCATCCTCTCTCTTGATGGATATAGCATTTCTCGCAACTTGGTTGTCAATTATCTTAATGTGTTCGCTCAGAGTTTCAATTTTTCAGTCAACTCTGAGTATACCAGATCTAACTTCTCATTGAGGTCGGCGGCTATTCTACTGTTCCTATGAAGACTTGGTTCATTTTTGACTTTGAACTTCTTTCGTATCTGTTCACAGTGGGGTCGTAGTTGCTTGTGAAATTGCCAGCGCTTTCCCTAAATCGTTGATCATTCAGGTTCATAACGTTAGAGAACTCAACTCGTTTTTCGAAGTTGGAAGGGGCATCATTGTCCGCACTATAATGTTGAGATAAGTTATTTCCGTTTAGAAGGGCTGCAACTGATGCCAAAGTTTTTCTAACTCGGATCGAGTGTTTTTCCTCTGCGAACAATGGTGGTTCCTTCCTCTCGGTGTCTCTTTTTTGAAAGCTCTACCTAAATCTATGTTTTCTATTAGCGCTTGCAAGGCTTCGGGTGCTGAAGTTCCCCTCGCTGGCTCTATCAAGAATGGTTTGATAGTCTAGGTTTAGTCCCGTAAAGAAACGGTTGATGAGTTGGGGATCTGAGAATCCCTGGTGTGCGCACGAAAGTTGGTAGCTCTTGAACCTTGTCTAGGAGTTTTTAAAAGATTTGCGGCTACCTTGAACGAATGTGGATATTTCTTTTCTTGCTTCCCAATATCTCTCCTCGTCAAAGAAGTGGTTGATGAAAGCGCTTCTAATATCTGCCCAACAAGTCCGGGATCCTGGTGGTAGCTGGTTCAGCCACCTCCTGGCGTCACCTTCTAGGGAGAAATGAAAAAGTTTGCAGCGATTGAAATTGTCGTTCACCATGTCTTCTAGAATCTCGATGTGATCGTTCGGGTGTTCAGTAGGAAAACCATTGAACTGATTTTTGCGCGCCATAATTAGGAAGTCGATATCAATCTCAGAGCTTCCAAAATGGTTATCGGATAATCGAATTGCTGACCTATTGGAATAAGTTCTATTGGTGTTTAGGTATTCTAGAATTGGCAATTCATGCTTTACCTCATTCTTTGGAGATTTAGAGATTTCATTGGGGATTGCAGCTCCCTGATAATAATTAATTGTCTCTTTGGAACTTGGACTGGGCACCACGGCTACTAAGCCATATCCTCTATATCCAGACCTGATCCGATAGTGCATAGCTACAGCTTAGGTGCTCTACCAGAGTCCCCGGGTAAAGGTGGCGCATGAGGCCACCCTGACTTTCCTCATCAGAGGCATCTGGAACCGGATCCCCATCTGGCAGCTCTGTGAGATTTATTGATTCGACATTGGTACCAGCGCATGTAGAGTCGCTCCTTTCCCTGGTCTGCCTACCTTCTAGGGCCTCATCGGGACAGGCCACTTTGGCTCTGGCTCAGCCACTCAGAAGGACGTTCGTCACCCCACTCTGCGCTATTTCTTGAAGGTCCTTGCCAACACTATGTTGTGCAAGATAGAACCCAACAAGGTTAGGGTTCAGGAGCTGACATTGCTATACTATTCCGGCAGGGAATTAGTTGGGCTCGATGATGAGGTATTTCCCCCACCAGTGAGCGGTCAGCAGGTGAACTTGGGGGCTATAACACCTGGCGACCCTGAAGGGCAAACCCTTCAAGGGTTCTGGCTCGAAGAGGGAGACGTTCGGGAGCCTCTTGACACCTATCTTCAGCTTTCTTGGCATTAGATTCAAGGAAACCTAGTTGGAGAGGGAGCTGCGGTTCATGGATGAGGTTCACTTGACGAGGACCTAGTGGCTGAAGGAGGGACATTATTGGTCCTTTGTGGATGACGAGGGGCCTTGGATGATATAGCTCCCAGCGTGCGAGGTGACAGACTTTGTTGATGATCCCCAGAGCCTCGACTTCCGACAAGCTGAGCAGCATCTCCACACGGCACCTCTCATGGTACAGCGCAGAGGAGGCCTCAGTCCAGCCCACCCGGTCGCAGCAGCCACAACGGACGAGCCAACACAGCCACCTCCATCACTCCCAGCTTTCCCTCAAATCCCATAGATTCCCATTCACGACCAAGGTGTCTTCCAGCGGGTCGTAGTGGATGCGTTTAGAGCGATATGGGCCAGAGTGGAGACGGTGTGTCGGTGCCAGTGTTTCAGCCGTCTCAGGACCAGAGCCAGATCGCCACCGGGAGCAGAACCACAGCACCAGCAGCATGACATGGATACCTCAGACGTGGAGTAGTCCCTTTGATACTCCTTCGTCTCTTATTTCATTTTATTTTCAGACTTATACTGGTATTTCTTTTATTGTTCTTGTTGCATGGGGATTTAGACTATTTATTTATTTCTGTTTGGATGTTCTTAAAGTTTTTTTGAGTGGCCAATAGAGCTAACCAAAAAGAGATGATCAGAGTGGAGAGTAGACACACACGATTTCAGTCTGTTAGCACACCATCGATCAACGACAAGGTCCTGCCATCGATCGACGACACATTAGCAAGAAAGGCACAGTAGATAGTTCGAATCCACCATCGATCGATACCAACCATACACCGTCGATCGACGATGATGGTTTACCATCGGTCGACACTCACCTACTGCCATCGATCGATACTCCTAACAGAGTTGGTACATTCGACTATCTCTAACACTGTTTCTTATAATTTAATTTCTCCCAAACCAATCTGAGACAGATTACACTAGGGACAATGTAATTTAAGTCTTGGGGATGTTCGCTAATGCTATATATTTGTTTTCAAATTGTATTTCTATAATTCTATAAGTTTTTCAAAAAAAAATTATTGAGTCAAGAAGGAGACTATGATCAAGATTTATTATTGACTAACCACACTTTAGCACCATTCTTAGAATATTGTTTATAGAGATTGCTAGAAATACCAAAGTGGATCATCCCACCACTATATCACACTTGCTTAGAAAGTTTGAGGAACCTAAAATGATATCCAACACTAATCCTAACATTATTTGTTTGCTTTGAGGCTCGGTATACACTGGATCGGATTCCTTCTGCAAGTCTCTAGTTACAAGTCATTGCAACCCTTGTTCCCAACTCTCTCTCTCTCTCTCTCTCTCTCTCTCTCTCTCTCTCTCTCTCTCTCTCTCTCTCTCTCTCTCTCTCTCTCTCTCTCTCTTTATGTCTCCCTCTCTCTCTTTCTTTCTCTCTCTCTCTCTCTGTCTCTGTCTCTCTCTCTCTCTCTGTCTCTCTGTCTCTCTGTCACTCTGTCTCTCTCTCTCTCTCTCTCTCTCTCTCTCTCTCTCTCTCTCTCTCTCTCTCTCTCTCTCTGTCTCTCTCTCTCTCTCTCTCTCTCTCTCTTTCTTTCTCTCTCTCTCTCTCTCTCTCTCTCTCTCTCTCTCTCTCTCTCTCTCTCTCTCTCTCTCTCTCTCTCTCTCTCTCTCTCTCTCTCTCTCTCTCTCTCTTCAACATCTATTTAAGTATTAAAAGATTGAGATGACTTCCCAAGATGCAGAGGGGTAGGTACATTATCAATGACCCCATTATTCTAATTCGAAGGAATGATCACACTTTGTTGGAAGTAAGGGATATGTACATTATTGATGACCCCACTATTCGCCTATAACTTGGTTAAAAAGAAAATTGAAAATTAGATGGCAAGATTGACTGTATCAGCATCATTGTCTAGTAAGTTTGAGATTCAAAAAGATTTAGAGAAGAGAGAGAAGAGGGAAAAAAGGGATCAGGGAAGATTTTGTACATAGTTGTCCAAAATTGCAGAGGTAAGAATCCATGTGTCCTTTGATCGATACTAACAAGGTAGAGACTGCACTTTTATTTTATGCAAAGAAATAAAATCAGTAGAGGGGTGAGTCAGATTAGTATTCGCTAAGTTGTTGGTAGAATAGATTTGGTGTCTATACTAGGATAGGGTATATAAAGTTTGTCTCTGATTGACTTGATAGGATGTAGTTGCAACAAAGTAGGGTGAAAGTTATACTTAGACATTACGTGAGTCTCCACTTTTCAAAACCTCTTACACATGCTTTGTTTGCTTGAGGACAAGCATAAGATTAAGTCAGAGGGAGTTGATATACCATGGATTTTACCTATTTTACCAATAATATATAGAATATTTTAAAGTATTTTATATGCATTTGGTATTGTTTTAGAGTATTTACAGGTCCAAGTACTCATTGGAAGCAATTGTAGCTTTTGGGCTATTTTGGAGCATTTAGGATGCTCAGGAGAAACTCAGAGTCGTATCCAGATTTACGAAAGGACCATCGATCGACGTCACACACTGTGCGTCGATCGACAGCCAAGTCGACAACAAGATTAGTGAAGGCTTGAGAAATTACAAGTTTTACCCAGAAGTTTCATTATTTGCAAGAAAATTCCCTAGGCGAAATTTAGACTATTTATTAGGGTTTTTTATCTTAGTTTTGACCTAATTTAGGGTTATTTAATGGTAATAATGTATTGTTGATTTGTATAATTGTTTGATCCTCTTGGTTCTTTGTTTAAGTTATTCTTAATGCTAAGTTGAACTTGATCACCTCAACCTTAGAAATTAGTGTTCTATAGTGCAAGCGAGAGTTTGGTTATAACATGTAATCTACAATCAAACCGGTAACAAACGAGAGTTGAATTGGAATTTTAGAGAACCCATCGAACCGCGAAACCAATATTGTTTAGAATGAGCATCGATCGACACCACCAGATACTGCGAAACCAATACTGTGTGGGTGGCCCATTAGTTGTGGGCCATCGGGGCATTACAACTTATTTTGATGTGCATCCTGAAATTCTAAAACAAGTGCAACATGTTCTCAAAAAGAAACTCTTGGTTATTGATCAGATTAAGAATACGTATTTGCCTATATGACACTGGATATCTTGTTTCTGTTTTGATTGTCCAGGATTGACAGGTTCAGTCTCAAATGAGTGTAAGGAACGAGGCAGAGGCCATGCTTATCAGTCTCATATTTGGAGATGGAAGTACTTGAAGAAAATAGATTTAAAATTCCAAGGAAGTTTCTGACCAGAACCGTACTTTGTTGTTGCTTACAAGTTTCTCTTCTTGATCATTCGTCTTGGTCTAACCTGTTTCCTTTTGATGTAGGACACGTGGATTTGAGGACAAATCTTCTCAAAGGAGGAGGGGATGATGTAACCATGGTTGAGCTAGATGAGTATGCGACAAAAGATAAACCGGGATGGCTAAATGGAAAGCTTGAAGATGAAACAGAGGGTGGAATGCATCATAATGAGCTTATTTTGGCTATGAAAAATATATCAAATAAGATGGAAAATATGTGCATCAGACTAATGGATGAGTTAGTACTATTCTCAACCCCCAAAAAGATCACAAACCAAGAAATTGAAGGAAGCAATGGTTTGCTTGGTTCAGTATGAGCCAAAATTGTTGGGGACAAAATCGGTCACGACGGAATCAATGTCTAGAAACCACCGCAGGCACGTTTCCTCTCTTCTAAGTGAAGAAGCACGTAAGAACTAAAACATCTTAAGATTCAAAGTAACGAACTTTAGCGAGATATCTTGTAAAACAACCTCTAGAGAAAAGAAGATAATTTGAGAAACTGACGTGTCCGAACGTCTCACTAGGCAACCACACCTCCTCCAAGTCATGTCTCCTGTGGGTGACGAGAAGAACATCACGTCTCGTTGCCCACAGCAATGAGACACGTACCACATCTCATCGCACACGGGTGACGAGACCGTCATCAAGTCTCGTCGCCCAGGACCGATGAGACCCTTATCAAGGCTCATCGTTCATTGGCGACGAGACATGTACCGCGTCTCGTCACCATGGCTACAAAACTGTCATATATTCTTGTCTCCCACGGGCGACAAGAGAGTTCCCAAGTCTCGTCACCCACAGGCGTCGCGACACGCACCACATCTCGTTGCCCACTGACGACAAAGCCATGCCCAAGTCTTGTTGCCAATGGGTGAAGAGACCGTATCCTCCTCGTTGATCTCTCCTTCGAGTCCCACATTGATCTATATGGTCTTCATTTCGTCTCAATCGGAGTTTGCATTGAAGTTTTTTGATCAAAAGGCAAAGACTTGTTTTCTCGTAAAACTTCAAATCAATCGTATAAAAAGCTAATGGTTAACTCAATGCCATTGTTATCTTAACTATGCGATCGATTTTACGTCTTCACGGAGCCAATGGTATAGAAACCATCATCGTATCGTAGGTGATGTCTTCAAACTAAATAGTAAAAACCTTAAATTGAATGACGGCCCAAAAAGGTCTAAAACGCGGTATAAGACCACTTACGATTTCAGACGAGAATGAGCTAAAACTAGAATGACGATTTACTTGATTTCCGCCGAAGATAAATGGAAAAAAATGTCAAGTTTCCAAGATAATTTTGAAAGATCGAGAAGATATGGAAGACTTCCGCAATGAGGATAAACTCAAATCAGGGGCAGAAAAAGAAAGAAGACTGACCTTGGATGCATATATAAGAGAAGCCAAGGCGAGAGATGCAGACACACATAAATTTCTAGCAAAGTTAGCACTTAGAGAAATTTAGGCGAATTTCGTTTGTTTTCGAGCGGAAACTCAACTAGGTCTTAAACTCTTAGGTAGTTAGAAATAAGGAACACACAGACATATCTTGCGGCCGAGGCTTTTTACCTGTTGCAAACTCTTATATTCAGATTCAGAATAAGATCTCAATTGCTCTACTCTTTACTTCAAATTTATTTTAATCTTATCTTTTTGCGTATATTAGATCACTTGAAGTTTGGATTAGCAGAAATCCGAGACCTCAGGGAAAGTTCGGATTTCTTCACTTTTCTCTGATTACGGAAATCGAAGGTGTAAATTTGGTTCCCACAGTTTGGCGCTAGAAGGAGGGGAGGGGTCAGATCAATCTAACTTCCAGCCGCAAAAACACTTGGTCAAATATGACTACACACGCTGAGAACAATCAATTAGCTCGTGATGAAAATGTCATCGACGACAAAGCTGAAAGCACTCCAGCATGAAACGTCTCTGCAGTCAATGGTGATGCTAACACCGTGTCTTTCCTGGAGATTAAGAAGATGTTCTTGACTCGTGATGTTAACCTCACGAGTTCTATCGCTAAACAGGTCAAAACCCAAAAAAAAAGGACCAGAACTATTTTCCCGCGTGGGACTACGAGACTCCGCAGCAGAAGAAGGCTTGACTTTTCGACTCCGTTGGATATGATCGCAAGCGCTCAGGGAAAACTATTGGGAAAAATCCCGATGAGATAACGAACGAAGCAGTGCTGAAGAACACTCAAAATCCTTCACCTAGCTATTAAGAGGAGGAAGAAAACAAATTTGAGAGAGTCAACTTGGATCCCCGTGATAAATCCGATCATTCAGACGAGGACGCTGAAGTACATCCCAGAAGGACGAGAAGACGCATGACTCGGAAAAACTCTTCATTCAATAAACATAAAACAGAAGAAGAAGAAGAAAATATCTTTGGGGTAGAACAGGAGACACTAGCCGAAGCGCAGGCTCGGAGCACTCGCAGAAAACACCGACAAAATCGAAAAACTGATGGTGACGATCTTGACGAGATTCGCGATCTTCGTGACTATATCACAAAAACGGCTAAAAGAGGTGAAATCTCAAATTCACCACGCTACCAGTGTCGCGCCTGAGATCGACAGATTTCTCGAAGAAACTTAAAAAACTCCCTTCACTTCTCATATCATTGAGATGGAAATCTCAGACGCTAGAAAAATCAAAATCCTTATCTACAACAACACAACCGACCCTAAAGCGCATCTGAAGACCTTACTATCGCAATGGGTAGGGCCAAACTCTGGGAGAACGAAAGAGATGCCTGCTACTGTCCCCTCTTCGTAAAAACTCTCCAGGGAGTGGCACTAAAATGGTTTTCTCACCTAAACCGAAATTCCATCAGAAGTTTCCGCCAACTCGCTTCGGAGTTTCTCAAACAATATTCCATGTTCATGGAGAAGGAAAACCTCCAACGTTGACCTTTGGAGTTTATCCAAATTGAAAGACAAACCTCTATGTGACTTCATGAACAGATTTAAAAATGTCATGTCGAGTGTCAGTGGGATCAGCGATTAGGTGGCTATAGACCCACTCAGGAAAACACTCTGGTACAAGTCGAAGTTCAGGAAGTGGATATCTCTCGAAAAACCACGCACGATCCAAGACCTTGTCCATAAAGCCATGGAATACATCATTTTCAAAGAAGATATGAAACTCTGTCACCAAATCACAAACCAATGAAAGAATTTTCAAAGGACCTGGCAACAGAGCAAAAATTAAAAAAGAAAACCTCTCCTAACGACAAGTACGTCTATCACGAGGGGGAATATGTGTAAGGAGCGCACAATTATGCCATCAACTCCGCATCAGAACCTGGAAGAACGTTGGGAAAGACAAGGACCCAAAACACGTTGTACGAGGAATATTTCTTCTGCGGGTTTCACGAGATCAGTTGCCACTACACTACGAAATATAAAGTTATTGGCATGAGGCAAACGACAAAACTAGTCGCCCATGGCGACGAAACACACAGCAACTCTCGTTCCCCACAGATGATGAGACACGCATTAAGTCTTGTTTCAAACGGGCGACAACACACGTACCAAGTCTTGTCACCTAAGGCTACAAGACACTTACCAAATCTCGTGGGCCAAAGCCGACGAGACACGCACCAAGTCTAGTTGCACGTGGGCAAAAAGAGACATACCAAGTCTCGTTGCCCACGGATGACGAGACCATCTCCTACTGGTTGTCGTTTCCTTGATTCTTGATCAATTTAATCCCTATTTCGTCTCGGTCAGATTTTTGTTGATTTTTTGCGATAAAAATGGCAAAGACTTATTTCTCGTTAAATTTCAAATCAATTGTATAAAATTGTGATGGCTAACTCAATGCCATTGTTATCTTAACGATATGATCGTTTTACCATTTTGTGGATCCAACGGTATAGAAACCACATCGTATGCAAAATGATTTCTTCGAAATAAATTGTAAAACAATAATTTGAAAGACAGCCCAAAAAGTTGTAAAAAGTGATAAATGCTCACTTTAGATTTTAGACAAGAATGAGACTAAACTACAATAACGGTGTACTTGATTTTCGCAAAAGATAATGGTTTACTTAGAAAAACACAGCCCGAAAATGTATAAAACTTGATAAAATACCACTTACAATTTTAGACGAGAATAATCCCAAACAACAATAACGGTTTACTTGATTTCCGCAAAAGATATATGGAAAAGAAGATAAATGTCAAGTTTCCAAGATAATTGAGATTGTGTGTTTATTGTTCTAGCATGGTATAAATATCCTAAACAATTAACTATCAAATTAACCTTTAATCCTAACACACAAAACACTAACCTTGCCAAGAGAGATCAGATATAATACTTAGGGATCGAATCCAGATAGAGCAATGGCACACAATATATTTCTTTTTTCTAAAGACTAAGCTAGGTATATATCAATAACATGTAATCAGTTTAATGAAATATTCCTTATCAAGAAGTATAAATGAAATACGGAAATATGATAATAATGCAAATATGGAAATATGTTAATAATGAAAATATGCTAATATGTTATTAAACTTAACTAAAATGTAAATATGCTAGATCTAGGGTTTAAGGCCTAATGGATTATAGGGAATAGGAAGCACAAAAATGTAAATATTCTAGAACTCAAATATTAACTATTCTTACCTTTCTAACTCCAACTCTCATATGCGAGTAAAAGGAAAGATCATCGATCGACGGCTAAGGCCTGATGTCAATCAATGGTGATAGCAGAAGGAAGTGTGAACGACATTTGATATGTTCACTAAGCTAATTAGACCAGCTCTCGCATGCGCCTAACAACCTAGTACAATAGAGTCTATTCTGGCGTAGAACATACTCTTGTAGTCGTCCATTTCCTACTTTTGAGATCCTAGGTAGCTACTCTAAAATACAAGCATTAATAACAACTCAATTGATGGATATTATCTCAAACTAGCAACACTACTTTTGGGTAATCCATGATTGCCATCATTCAACCCTAAATCTAGTTGATGACTATTCAGACATAAATAAAGTATCAATAATTTGAATATAATGAATAAATAGAATACTGGGGTTCCAATACAAATCTCCCTAAGGATTTATAAATCTTCTCCCCCAAAAACCTTAAAAATGTAATAGAAAACTAAACTCTCTTTTCTGAACTCTCTCCTCTCTCCACCACACTTTTTGTGTGTAATACATAAAGTATAAATATAGAACCCTAAAATCTTGGTCAAAACTCGTCCATGGTATCTTCGTCATTTGTCTCCAAATCGGGTTTGAGATCGGCTGTCTGCGAATTGGCCATCGATTGATGGAAAATGTTCAACATCGATCAATCTTGGTCTTATACCATCGGTTAACGCCAAGATAGTGTCGTCAATCGATGATTGTCTTGTACTTTGATTCTCCCAGAGATCGACTATAGATTCTTCTCCTCTAAATGTTCCAAAAGTTCCAAGTATATCCATATATCTCCAAAACGTACCTGGACCTGTAAAGACCTCAAAACATAGCTTATACACGCATAATAGACCCTAAAAAAACCTATAACATGACCTAAATCTGGTAATAAATAAGCTATCGAAATCTGACATGGTGGTGTTTACTTTTCTAGCAGGGTATAAATATCCTAAACAATTAAATATCAACTTAACCCTTAATACAAACACACAAAACAATACTCTTGCCAAGAGAGATGAGGTGTAATATTTAGGTATAGAATCCACAGAGATTAATGGCACACAATAGATTTCTTATTTCGAAAGATTAAGCTAGGTGATTATATATATTGGCAACAAGTAATTGGTTTAAGGAAATATTCCTTATACGAAGGTGTAGATGCAATATGGAAATATGCAAATAATCTAAATATGGAAATATGCTAATAATGTAAATATGCTAATAACTAACTAGATGTGAATGTAAATATGCTAGATCTAGGGTTTCAGATAAGTGGATTATAAAGGATAGAAGCTAAGGGTATTAACCATAGAACTCGATATCTAATGTAAAAGATGACCAGCTCTCCCCGCGAATCTAATTTATTGACTAAGTCTAATGTCTCAACTCTCGCTTGTTGACACGGAATGACCATCGACTGATGTTAATGATCCTGCGTCGATCGATGGTTTCTTGAGTCAAACTTTATGACCGTATTCGATAAGTTCACTATATTAACTAAATCAACTCTCGTTTGTTTCTAGTAACCTAGATCAAGAGAATTAATTCTGGTAGTAGACCATGCTCTCGCTTGCGCCTAACTATCATATTATCAGTGTTTTAGTTAGCTACTCTAGAACACAAGAAATAAACACAATTCCATTGATAGATCTAATAATAACCCTAACAATTCTATTGTTTGGCTAATCCATCAATACCATTAATAACCCTAAACCTAGTTAATAACTACTCAGACATAATCAAGGTAAGAATAATAATTTAAATATAATGCATAGATAAAACACTGGGGTTCCAATACAAATCTCCCTAAGGAGTTATGAATCTTCTCCCTAAATAAATCCTAAAACTATGATGGAGTGCTGGTGCACACACAAACAAAGCACACTTACTAGCACCCAGACCTCCAGCCCTCTTCACCTTGGTGCAATACATAAAGTATAAATAAAAAACTATAAATTCTAGGTCAAAACTCGTCTAGGGGTAATCTTGTAATCTTGTGTCATGTCTCTAACTTGGGCTTGAAATCGGCTTTCTGCGATTTGGTCATCGATCGATGGCTGATGTGCAATATCTATCGATCTTGGTCATGTAACGTTTGTTGAAGCCAAGGTTGTGTCGTCGATCGAGGACACTCTTGTACTTCAACTCTCACAATGATCAGCTACGGATTATTCTCCTCTAAATGCTCCGAAAGCTCCAAGTATCTCCATATATCTCCAAAACGTCCCTGGACCTGTAAGGACCTTAAAACAAAGCCTAGACACACATAATAGACCCTAAATAAAGCCTACAACATGGCCTGAAAATGGTAATAAATAGGCAATATCAACTCCCCCAGACTTAACTTTTTGCTTGTCCTAAGCAAACAAGCCTGTGAAAGAGGTTTTGAAAAGCGAAAACTCACATAATATCTAAGTATAACTGTCACCTTACTCTATTGCAGCCACATCCTATCAAGTCAATCACAGAGAAACTTTATATACCATATCCTAGTATAGCAATCAATTCCATTCTACCAACAACTTAGCGAATACTAGTCTGACTCACCCCTCTACTGATTTCATTTCTTTGCATAGAATAAAATTGCAGGCTTTACCTTGGGAGTATCGATCAAAGGATATATGGACTCTTACCTCTGCAAGTATCTGAACACACAAGTAGCCTTCTCTGATTCCTTTTCTCTCTCTCTTCTCACTTCTTCTCAGTCAATGTCTCCCTTCTTTTGAGAGTATCATTTTATTTTTTTTAATTGACTAAGATATTTGGATAGGTTTCCATGAATCAAACCCTAATGGTTTTTGCCACCAGATCCTTTTCACTTCTTTTTGACCTTTATCTCTTTCTAGGATCATATGAATCAAGCTTTAATGGTTGTAGCCACCCAATCCTGTTCGACTCCATTTTTAATCTGAAGGGGAGAGAGGGGGAATCAGAGGCACACAAACTTTCACATTCCAGACTTGCAGAAGGAATCAGATCCAATGTATACCAAATCCCAAAGCAAGCAAATAATGTCAGGATTAGTGTTGGAAATCAGCTTTGGTTCGTTCAAACTTTCTAAGCATGTGTGATATAGTGGCAGGATGATCCACTTCGGCATCTATGTCACTCTATCCGGTCCACTCGCATGCTGTCTTTGAACAATATTCAAATCTTGTTTCATCTCATCCATGCGTGTAGTCAAACTAGTGAGGCACTTGTCTATTGGATAGTAGACATCATCAAGCCTTCTGTAGAAATCTTCTAATGACCTCGCTTGAGCTGTGTAGATCTCATCCACAATGTCGTCAATCTCAGCTCTGCTGTATGTATTTGGTTTCTGCCTGGACATACCGATCTTTGCTGATGTTCAGGTAAACATATGTAGATGTTCTCAAACATACTAGCTCTCTCTAGAACTGCCCTGATATCTACTTCTTGTACATTCACAACTCGTCCGTCTATAGTGCGTGCATTACAATTGTCATCCCTGTATATGTCATACTCATCTTGCTTTTCCCAAAAGAAAATCCTTCTACCATCATCATTAAAAGCTCTTTTTTCATACTCTACAGACCGTCTATCAGTAGGGGATTTATCCAACTGATTGGTCTTAGTGTTTATGAAGTAAATTGGTTAGATGTACATAACTGGTTGACTCCTCGAATAGTGATATCGATCGAGGTATCGATCGATGCGTTCTTCTTGTTGTCGATCGATGGTTGTGTTTGGATTGGCTCGTGCTTCTGCTCCTTGTTGTCGATCAATGCTGGTAGCGGTGCGTCGATCGATGGATGTCTCTGTTGTCCAAATAAATTTCCTGATCGTTCAGCCATAATAAGGGCATCTGCTACATGTTCCTTAGGTAGATTGAGAATTCTCCCGTAAAGATCTCGTGCACGTCCCTCTGTATCTCTGAAAATTCCAAACTCATCTGATCTGAGATAACCATCTATTTTATCTTCTGCTCCAAGTAATTGTTCTGGTCTTCATTTGATGTCGTTTGATGGACACGGTATATTGAGGATTGATGCTGGATTTCCCACTTTCGCGTTCATTACCCAGCCGTCTTCTTCTTCCAGTACCAGGCTGCGAGATTCAATAAGATCTTCCTCTCTGTAAGCTGCATCGTGGTCTCCGTAAACTCTATCATATCTATGGTGAACCAAATTGGTATCAATCGATCGGGTAAGTAGACCGTCGATCGATGCTCAATAATCAGACTGGTGACCAAAAAGGTTTCCAGCTCCATTAGCCATTGCAAGAATTTCTGCCACATCTTCCTTTGTGACATGTAGAATTCAGCCATCCATAGCTTTTGCATTACTGTCTGGATCTCTCATAATACCGAACTCATCTGGTTGAAGATAACCATATTCTCTTTTGCGTTCTACAGCTGAATCATTTTCGGTTTCTGCTTCATTCTCAGTATCGATCGACGGTGTATGGTTGATGTGGATCGATGTCGATTTCCCAGGTTGATGGGAAACATGAAACTCTCCAGCCTCCTCCATAGCAAGCCCTCGGTACGTAATTGTTTCTTCATCTTTGTAGTCTTCGTCGTACTCGAGGTAGGCTGTGTTGTAACTGAAATCGCCATGGTGGGTGTGGGCTTGTTCGTATGTTGGAGTGCCGATCGATGTGATAGGGTGGGTATCGATCGATTGTTGAACTGTAAGGTCGTCGATCGATGTGTTGGGTGGGGTGACGCTCGATGCTCCTTCTTCTGATTCCTCACCGAACACGTAATTGCATAAGCATGTGGTCACAAGCTCCGCATCATTGCACAATTCGATCAGGGTAGCCTTGTTCTTATTTTTGACAGGTTCATAAAATATATTTTTTTGTCAATTTGAGATAGATACAACCTGTTTAACTGCATGTCGCATATGGCTCCCACAATAGCCATGAATGCTCTCCCAAGTAGTAGAGAAGAGTTCCAATCTATCCTTATGTCCATCACATGAAAGTCTGTTGGAACTAAGGTATTTTTGAACTGCACTGGAACATATTTCACCATCCCTCCTGAGCTCACAATTCAGAAGTCAACGATTGTAAAAATAATCGTTGGAGCGTCGATCGATGCTCACCGGTTGGCGTCGATCGATGCATATTAGAATTGCCGAGTGAAACCAAATTTTCCACAAGAAAATCGCTATCTTGGGGATTCTCTTTCTTGGCTTCATGCCAGAAATCATCATCAATCAATGCATTGACGTGGTGATTTTTCCCAGCCTCGAGTTTCTCCTTAATCAAGCTCTCATGCCTCTTGGAGGTCTCACTTGTTTGTATAACTTGATTCTCCAGTTTCCTCACATGAGTGCTGAGGTTTTCGAACTTGGTGTTGAGGTTGAGGTTCAGACCATCTATCTTTCAATTGAAATCCACAGTCATCTTCTGCTATTCATCTAAGACTGTATCAACCATTGCTTCAATCTTGCTTTCCGGACCTTCTGGATGGGGATTCTGGTAGTAGGTAGATCCATAACTCTTGTTGTTGTTGAAGGCTACGCGATGTGAATTTGATTGAATTTACTCCTTTGACCAGCACCATAGGAGTTCCTGTTGAAGCTTGGGTTCCCTTGTCTCTGGAAACCATTCCCATCGCTGTAGTTAACATCTTCTTCTTCAATCTCATCTTCTCCAGACTCAATTGCTTCCACTTCTGCGAAAGTAACTTATTTCTTGAAAAGTCTCTGAACATTATCTAGTTTTGCCCTGACCTCCTTAAACTGCTCCTTGCTTACTGCTGGAGCTGATTTACTTCTCTCAGTGTCAGTGTTCTTAGTGCTGTTGTTAGATGCCAAATTCTCAATCAATCTTGTGGCTTCTTTAGGGCTTCTGGTACTAAAATTTCCCACACTAGCTGTGTCCAAAGCCATATGGTATTGTAATTAATACCTCTGAAGAAAGTGGTGAGAAGCTGCACTTCGTTGAACCGGTGAGGTGGACAGTCTCTCTGGTATGATTTGAATATGATCCGCGAGTTTCTGAAAGACTTTGAAGGTTCTTGTGAAAAAGTATCAATCTTGCTCCTCAGATCTTCTGCTCTAGCGTCATCGAAGAAGTTACGTAAGAAAGCGTTTTTGATGTCAGTCCATGATGTCAGGGACCCTAGTGATAGTTGCTTAAGACAATATGAAGCTTCTCGAGCAAGTGAGTACTTGAAGACCTTACAGAAAAGATAGTCCTCAAGGACTCCTTTGGCTTTAATAGCAGTCACTAGATCCTCAAATCGCTCCAGATGATCCATAGGATGCTCATGTCGAAACCCATGGTAAGGTGCCTGCGCAACAAGTCCGAAGAAAGCAGGCTTGGTCTCAAAATCGTTTCTCTGAAAAGCTGAAGGGCGAATAGCGGATCTTTTGGCGTACGACTGGTCTGGACGGTTGTAGTCAGCCAGCGTTCTCTGAGCAGCTTCGGCGTTAGCTTCAGGTCGAGCTATTGCAGCATCTGCTTCTTCTGCTTTTGTATCAGGGATTACAGCCCCTGATTGTCTATGTTTTGACCTGCTGCATTACGCAGATGACCATTGAGGTCATGCAAGACCCATTCTTGTTCTAAACCACTATTATAGGCGCAACCATCTGAACTCCTATGTTATTGTCGATCAATGCGGATGAGGTCATGTTGATCGATGCTAAGTGATCAATGTCGGTCGATGCTAGAGTTCCGATGTCGATCGATGCTAGAGTTCCGATGTCGATCGATGTTGTCCGTAAAGAACTGTAGGTCGACGCTAAGTAGGTGACATTGATCGATGCGTGTCGTCTTTCTTTGCGGATCGGACGCTCGGGTTGTTGTGGGTCTGAGAACAGTAATTCTTGTCCTTAATTGCTCCTGAACTCTTTTGGATGCACCTGAAAAATAAAGAAAAAGAAAAATCAGTAACTAGAATGTAACAAACCTAGAATAAATCCTAGAAATTAAATCTAATGGCAATCAATGTTCCCCGGCAACGGCGCCAAATTTGACATGGTGGTGTTTACTGTTCTAGCAGGGTATAAATATCCTAAACAATTAACTATCAAATTAACTCTTAATCCTAACAAACAAAACAATACTCTTGCCAAGAGAGATCAGGTGTAGTACTTAGGGATCGAATCCATAGATAACAATGGCACACAATAGATTTTTTATGTTTAAAGATTAAGCTAGGTGATGATATATATTGCCAACAAGTAATTGGTTTAAGGAAATATTCCTTATCAGAATGTGTATATGCAATATGGAAATTTGCTAATAATGTAAATATGGAAATATGCTAATAAACTAACTAGATGTAAATGTAAATATGCTAGATCTAGGGTTTCAGGAAAGTGGATTATAGATGATAGAAGCTAAGGGTATTAATCATAGAACTAAATATATAATGTAAAAGACGACCATCTCTCGCTGAGAGTCTAATCTATTGACTAAGTCTAATGTCTCAGCTCTCGCTTGTTGAAATGAAATAACAGTCGATCGTAAGCAATGATCCTCCGTCGATCGTTGGTTTCTTGAGTTAAGCTTTATGACCTAATTCGATAAGTTCACTAGATTAACTAAATCAACTCTCGTTTGTTTCTACCAACCTAGCTCAACATGATTAATTTCGGTAGTATACCATGCTTTTGCTTGCGCCTTACTATCCCATTATCAGGGTTCTAGTTAGCTACTCTAGAACACAAAAAATAAAAATAATTCCATTGATAGATCTAATAATAACCCTAAAAATTCTATTGTTTGGCTAGTCCATCAATACCATTAATAAACCCTAAACCTAGTTGATAACTACTCAGACATAATCAAGGTAAGAATAACAATCTGAATATATTGCATAGATAAAACACTAGGCTTCTAATACAAATCTCCCTAAGGATGTATGAATCTTCTCCCTAAATAAATCTTAAAACTATGATGGAGTGCTGGTGCACACAAAAACAATGCACATTTACTAGCACCCAGCACTCCAGCCCTCTTCACCTTGGTGCAATACATAAAGTATAAATATAAAGCCCTAAAGTCTAGGTCAAAACTCATCGAGGGTTAATCATATAATCTTGTTTCATGTCTCTAACTTGGGCTTAAATTGGCTTTCTGCGAATGGGTCATCGATCGATGGCAGATGTGCAACATCGATCGATCTTAGTCATGTAACGTCGGTCGACGCCATTGTTGTGTCGTTGATCAACAACAATCTTGTACTTCGACTCTCACAATGATCAGCTACGGATTATTCTCCTCTAAATGCTCCAAAAGCTCCAAGTATCTCCATGTATCTCCAAAACGTCATGGACCTGTAATGACCTTAAATCATAGCCTAGACACACATAATAGACCCTAAATACAGCCTATAACATAGCCTGAAACTGGTAATAATTAGGCTATATCAATATCCATAGCCTCAAATGTGGTTGTATTTTGTTCTGAAGATGTCACTGTTGGACGCACAATCAAGCTTGCATTGAGGTTCGGCATTTGGACTGGGTTTCTCCTCTGCGGATGAGAAGTACCGAGTGACATGGAATTTTCTACACGAAAATCGCTTTCATGGAGCTTCTCTCTCTTAACTTCCTGCCAAAAATCATCATCAATCAATGCATTGACGTAGTGCTTTTGTCAAGACTCTATTTTCTCCTTAATCAGGCTCTCATTCCTCATGATGGTTTCGCTTGTCTGCATCACTTGATTCTCCAATTTCTTCACATGGGTTCTGAGGATTTCGAATTTGCTATTGAGGTTGAGTTACAAACCATCTATCCTTCCATTGAAATCAACAGTCATCTTCTGTTGTCCCTCAAAAACTCTATCAACCATCGCTTCGATCTTGTTTTCTTGAGTATCTGGAGGAGGATTCTGGTAGTAGGAAGATCGATAAGTTTTGTTGTTCTTGAAAGGCCTTCGTTGTGACCTGTTATTGAAGTTTCTCCTTTGACCATTTCCATAGGAGTTCCTGTTGAAACCTGGATTCCTTTGTCTCTGGAAACCATTCCCATCGATGTAGTTCACATCTTCTTCTTCAATCTCATCTTCTCCAGATTCTTTTGCCTCTACTTCTGCAAAAGTAACCTGTTTCTTGAGAAACTTTTGAACACTATCCAGTTTTTCCTTGACTTCTTCAATCTGCTCCTTGCTCGCAGCTAGAGCTGATTTCCCTCTTTCAAAATTTGTACTCTTGGTACTGCTGCTTGATACCAGATTCTCAATCAATCTAGTAGCTTCTTCAGAGCTCCTGGTGCTGAAATTTCCCTCACAGGCTCTGTCCAAAGCCATCTGATACTTCAATCCAATACCTCTGAAGAAAGTGCTAATAAGTTGCACATCGTTGAACCAGTGATGTGGATAGTCTCTCTGGTATGATTTGAATCTGATCCAAGAATTTCTGAAAGACTCTGAAGGTTCTTGTGAAAAATTAGTAATTTTGCTCCTTAGATCTTCTGATCTCGCTTCATCAAAGAAATTACGCAAGAAAGCGTTCTTGATGTCAGTCCAGGATGTCAGTGATCCTGGTGGTAGCTACTTAAGCCAATATGAAGCTTCTAGAGTAAGTGAGTACTTGAAGAGATTACAGAAAAGATAGTCCTCAGGGACTCCATTAGATTTAATAGCAGTCACTAGATCCTCAAATCGCTCTAGATGATCCATAGGATGATCATGACGTAATCTGTGGTAAGGCGTCTGCCCTACAAGTCCAAAGAAAGCGGCCTTGATCACAAAATCGTTTCTCTGAAAAGCTGGAGGACGAATGGCGGATATATAGGCGTAGAACTGGTCTAGACGGTTATAGTCAACCAGTGTTTTCTGAGCAGCTTGGGCGTTAGCTTCAGGTTGAGCTACCGCAGCGTCTGCTGCTGCTTATGTATCATGGATTACCGCCCCCTGATCGTCTATCTTTTGACCTACTGCATTACACAGGTGACCGTTGAGATCACGCAAGTCTCCATTCTCATTCTGAACCAATACAATAGTCCAACCATCTGAGCTGGTCTGATGTCGTCGATCGATGCGTGTATGTGTTCGTCGCTCAATGCGGTGTTGCCAAATTCGGTTGATGATCGAGATCTTATGTTGGTCGATGTTATCCATAATGAGGTATCGGTAGACGCTGAGTAGATGTGTCAATCGATGCTTGTCATCTTTCTTTTCGGATTGAACGTTCGAGCTTCTCTGGATCTGAGAATAGTACCTCATTTTTTTTATTGCTCCAGGTACTCTTTTGCTTGTACCTGAAAAACAAGGAAACGAAAAATTCAGTAAATTGAATGTAAAAACAAACCTAAACAAAATCCTAGAAACTAAAGCTAATGACGATCAATGCTCCCCGGCAATGGCGCCAAATTTGACACGGTGTGTTTATTGTTCTAGCAGGGTATAAATTTTCTAAACAATTAACTGTCAAATTAACCTCTTAATCCTAACACACAAAACAATACTCTTGCCAAGGGAGATCAGTTGTATTACTTAGGGATCGAATCCACCGAGAGCAATGTCACACAATATATTTCTTATTTCTAAAGACTAAGCTAAGTATATATATATATATCAGTAACAGGTAATCAATTTAAGGAAATATTCCTTATTAAGAACTATATATGAAATATGGAAATATATTATTAATCCAAATATGGAAATATGTTAATAATGAAAATATGCTAATATGTTATTAAACTTAACTAAAATGTAAATATGCTAGATCTAGGGTTTCATGCATAATGGATTATAGGGAATAGGAAGCACGGAAATGTAAATATTCTAGAACTCAAATATTAACTATTTTGACTCTTTTAATTCAAACTCTCATATGCAAGTAAAAGGAAAGATCATCGATCGACGGCTAAGGGCTGATGTCGATCGGTGGTGAAATCAGAAGGAAGTGTGAACGAGATTTGATATGTTTACCAAAATAATTAGACCAGCTCTCGCATGAGCCTAACAAACTAGCTCAATAGAGTCTATTCTGGCACAAAACCTACTCCTGTAGTCGTCCATGTCCTTCTTTAGAGATCATTGTTAGCTACTCTAGAATTCAAGCATTAAGCACAACTCAATTGATGAATAGTTTCTCAACCTAGCAATCCTACTTTTTGGCTAATCCATGATTGCTATCATTCAACCCTAAATATAGTTGATGACAACTCAAACATAATTAAGTAAGATCAATAATCTGAATATAATGCATAGATAGATTACTGGTGTTCCAATACAAATCTTCCTATGGAGTTATGAATCTTCTCCCCTAAAAACCTTAAAACTAAAATAGAAAACTAAACTCTCTTTTCTTAACTCCCTGCTCTCTCTCCACCACACTTTTTGTGTGTAATACATAAAGTATGAATATAGAACCCTAAAATCTAGGTCAAAACTCGTCTAGTATCTTCGTCCTTTGTCTCTAACTTGGGCTTGAGATAGGCTGTCTGCGAATTGGACATCGATCGATGGCAAATGTGCAACATCGATTGATCTTGGTTTTGTACCATCAGTCGATGCCAAGAAAGTGTCGTCGATCGATGACTGTCATGTTCTTTGATTCTCCCAGTGATCAGCTACGGATTCTTCTCCTCTAAATGTTCCAAAAGCTCCAAGTATCTCCATATATCTCCAAAACGTAGCTGGACCTGTAAAGACCTCAAAACATAGCCTATACATATGATCGGCCTTGGAGGCATTTATAAGAAAAACCAAGGCAAAGAGAACAAGGATGATTTTTCAGAGCTCTTAGAACTTTTTGCACTTAGAAAGCATAGGAATTATTCTCAATATGTTTAGTTTTCTATGTCTTGCACTCTAATACTAGAAAAACTCGCATACGCAGTTCGATCTTTTCAAACTCTGTTAACTGAACTACATTCGGCTTGATTCTCGAAATGGGTACGTTGGCTGCCTTTCATAAGGTCCAGTCTGAAATCAACAAAACCTTTATAGTATCTTTTCGTCTTTTGGTAATTAACTGCATCTCAACTAGGTATTAGGTTTTAGGTATCTAGAGCAAGGGAACTCGCTGATAGCTCTTGTGGCCGAAGCTTTTAATATATTTTGTAATGATCGCAACGCTCTTACGAGGATTCAAAATAAAGATCTACTTTTTCTATAAATTTGTTCCTTTGTCTTTTTCATATTTTACGCATTTTATTTGGTCACTTGTCGTTGGCTCTCGCACAGAATCCGGACCTCAAGGAAAGTAAGGTATTCTTCACTTTTATGATCACGGAAAAAGAAAGTGCATTTGGTTCCTAGTATGTTACCTTGAAAATTACTTTATGACCAGACCGGAGATCAACGATTCACCTGAAACATCTAAATAAGAACAAAAAACTAGCGTATAACCCAGAATCACTAACCATAAGAAAAATAAATCCAACAACCAAACACTTAACAAAGCTATTAACGCTTACAAAAAAAGAGAGCTAAACCTACTAGCAAAATCAAACAAGATCTTCGACCAAAACGAGAAATTCTCCCAACATATCCTAACAACGTAAAATTACTTTACTCAGAGGAAAAACATTTTTTCAGAAAAATCAAGATGTCACAAACTTTCGAAAATATGTTTCAAAACTCGAACAAATTACTAGAACAGTCTGTGCGCTACTATTAACCAACAACTAACACAGGTTAGAAAAGACAAGTACTATGTCTTACGTCACGTTTGTCGACTGGCCTCGATAGACAAATCAACCATTCTCAAAATAAACGCTTAGCCCGACCAACTCCTCTCATAGAATTGGTCCTCAAACATCCGACACAAGGATAAGCGCGCTATAGAAATACGAAATTTTGGTCAGTACTTCTAAGACTAAAACTGTCAATAGAATACTAGATTTCAGATCAATGCAAATCAGATAAGCCGAGAACTCATTGCAGATTTCAATATCGAGACAGAGTCAGGTTCAAATCGTAAACAAGTCAAGTAAGCCGGGATCGACCCCGCATACTCCAGGCACAAAAATAAACCTAGGGCTTACCCTAACTCTACTCTTAACTCTCAAAGGCATAGTATCACTGATACGAGATACAAACTTGGCTCTTCGTTGATACTTGGAAATTCGTAACTTCTCCAAAATCCTAAATCTTGAAAACCTGCATCTTAACAGAACTACAAGTATCAGGATCCTCTAGAAAGAAGAAAATGAGGAACACACTCACACACTCTCGTTCTCGTTGAAGTTTTTCCGTACAAATAAAGGCTACGAAACGAAAATATATTTAAAAGCCCCAAAGGGGCGAATACAATACAGACTTATAAACATGACATAAATGGAGAACACACTCCCCTCTAACACAAACACCCTTTTAGGGTCTAAGACAAAGTTACCCGATATCGGGTAATCACTAATCCGAAGCAGAGCCGGATCCTGATCTACATTATTATCCTCACCCGGAGCAGCAGTTATGAACCCCTCCAAATCGGGAGAGACAGGAAATGAGGCCCTATTCTACCAAATCCTTCCTTCAATCTGGGGGAGACTCGACTCTTCATTTTCACAATTACACATGTGACTTGACATCAATTCCATCTCGGTAGTGTAGGAGTAGTCGGTGGTCTGCATATACCACCGACCTTGGAAAAATTTTTATATGAAAAGCCAAGGTAGGGAGAACAAGGATGGTTTTTCAGAGCTCGTATAACTTTTTGCACATAGAAACCTTAGGAATTATTCTCAATAAGTTTAGTTTTCTATGTCCTGCACTCTAATACTAGACAGTTCAATCTCTAGTTCAAACACTATTAACTAAAATGCGTTCGACTTGATTCTTAAAATGGTTACGTTCGCTGCCTTTCATTAGGTCCAGTCTGAAATCAACAAAACCTTTATAGTATCTTTTCATCTTTGTTACTGAGCTGCATCTCAACTAGGTATTAGGCTTTTAGGTAGCTAGAACTAGGGAGCTCGCTGATAGTTCTTGTGGCTGAAGCTTTTAACATATTTTATAATGATCGCAACGCTCTTACGCGGATTCAAAATAAAGATCTTCTTCTTCTATAGATTTTCTCCTTAGTATTTTTCATATTTTCCACATATTATTTTGTCACTTGTCGTTGGCTCTTGCACAGAATCCGGACCTTGAGGAAAGTAAGGTATTCTTCAATTTTCCCGATCACGGATAAAAGATAGTGCGAATTTTGGTTCCTAGTATGTAACCTTGAATATTACTGTATGACCAGACCGGCAATCGACAATTCACCAGAAACATCTATATAAGAACAAAAAACTAGCGTATAACCCAGAATCACTAACCATAAGAAAAATAAATCCAACAACCAAACACTTAACAAAGCTATTAACGCTTACAAAAAAAAGGCTAAACCTACTAGAAAAATCAAACAAGATCTTCGACCAAAACGAGAAATTCTCCCAACATATCCTAACAACATATCAAACAAGGCTAAGCCGAGAACTCATCACAGATTTCAATATCAAGACAGTCAGGTTCAAATCGTAAACAAGTCAAGTAAGCCGGGATCGACCCCGCATACTCCAGGCACAAAAATAAACCTAGGGCTTACCCTAACTCTACTCTTAACTCTCAAAGGCATAGTATCACTGATACGAGATACAAACCTGCCTCTTCGTTGATACTTGGAAATTCGTAACTTCTCCAAAATCCTAAATCTTGAAAACCTGCATCTTAATAGAACTACAAGTATCAGGATCCTCTAGAAAGAAGAAAATGAGGAACACACTCACACACTCGTTCTCGTTGAAGTTTTTCCGTACAAATAAAGGCTACGAAACAAAAATATATTTAAAAGCCCCAAAGGGGCGAATACAATACAGACTTATAAACATGACATAAATGGAGAACACACTCCCCTCTAACACAAACACCCTTTTAGGGTCTAAGACAAAGTTACCCGATATCGGGTAATCACTAATCCGAAGCAGAGCCGGATCCTGATCTACATTATTATCCTCACCCGGAGCAGCAGTTATGAACCCCTCCAAATCGGGAGAGACAGGAATTGAGGCCCTATTCTACCAAATCCTTCCTTCAATCTGGGGGAGCCTCGACTCTTCATTTTCACAATTACACATGTGACTTGACATCAATTCCATCTCGGTAGTGTAGGAGTAGTCGGTGGTCTGCATATACCACCAACTTTGGAAAACTTTTATATGAAAAGCCAAGGTAGGGAGAACAAGGATGGTTTTTCAGAGCTCGTATAACTTTTTGCACATAGAAACCTTAGGAATTATTCTCAATATGTTTAGTTTTCTATGTCCTGCACTCTAATACTAGACAGTTCAATCTCTAGTTCAAATACTATTAACTAAAATGCGTTCGAATTGATTCTTGAAATGGTTACGTTGGCTGCCTTTCATTAGGTCCAGTCTGAAATCAACAAAACCTTTATAGTATCTTTTCATCTTTGTTACTGAGCTGCATCTCAATTAGGTATTAGGCTTTTAGGTAGCTAGAACTAGGGAACTCGCTGATAGTTCTTGTGGCCGAAGCTTTTAACATATTTTGTAATGATCGCAACACTCTTACGCAGATTCAAAATAAAGATCTACTTTTTCTATAAATTTTTTCCTTAGTATTTTTCATATTTTCCGCATATTATTTGGTCACTTGTCGTTGGCTCTTGCACAGAATCCGGACCTTGAGGAAAGTAAGGTATTCTTTAATTTTCCCGATCACGGATAAAAGATAGTGCGAATTTTGGTTCCTAGTATGTAACCTTGAATATTACTGTATGACCAGACCAGCAATCCACAATTTACCAGAAACATCTATATAAGAACAAAAAACTAGCGTATAACCCAGAATCACTAACCATAAGAAAAATAAATCCAACAACCAAACACTTAACAAAGCTATTAACGCTTACAAAAAAAAAAGCTAAACCTACTAGCAAAATCAAACAAGATCTTCGACCAAAACGAGAAATTTTCCCAACATATCCTAACAACGTAAAATTACTTTACTCAGAGGAAAAACATTTTTTCAGAAAAAATCAAGAGGTCACAAACGTTCGAAAATATGTTTCAAAACTCGAACAAAATTACTAGAACAGTCTGTGCGCTACTATTAGCCAACAACTAACACAAGTTAGAAAAGACAAGTACTATGTCTTACGTCACGTTTGTCGACTGGCCTCGATAGACAAATCAACCATTCTCAAAATAAACGCTTAGCCTGACCTTCTCCTCTCATAGAATTGGTCGTCAAACATCCGATACAAGGATAAGCGCACTATAGAAATATGAAATTTTTGTCAGTACTTCTAAAACTAAAACTGTCAACAGAATACTAGATTTCAGATCAATGCAAATCAGTTAAGCCGAGAACTCATCACAGATTTCAATATCAAGACAGAGTCAGGTTCAAATCGTAAACAAGTCAAGTAAGCTGGGATCGACCCCACATACTCCAGGCACAAAAATAAACCTAGGGCTTACCCTAACTCTACTCTTAACTCTCAAAGGCATAGTATCACTGATACAAGATACAAACTTGCCTCTTCGTTGATACTTGGAAATTCGTAACTTCTCCAAAATCCTAAATCCTGAAAACCTGCATCTTAACAGAACTACAAGTATCAGGATCCTCTAGAAAGAAGAAATGAGGAACACACTCACACACTCTCGTTCTCGTTGAAGTTTTTCCGTACAAATAAAGGCTACGAAATGAAAATATATTTAAAAGCCCCAAAGGGGCGAATACAATACAGACTTATAAACATGACATAAATGGAGAACACACTCCCCTCTAACACAAACACCCTTTTAGGGTCTAAGACAAAGTTACCCGATATCGGGTAATCACTAATCCGAAGCAGAGCCGGATCCTGATCTACATTATTATCCTCACCCGGAGCAGCAGTTATGAACCCCTCCAAATCGGGAGAGATAGGAATTGAGGCCCTATTCTACCAAATCCTTCCTTCAATCTGGGGGAGCCTCGACTCTTCATTTTCACAATTACGCATGTGACTTGACATCAATTCCATCTCGGTAGTGTAGGAGTAGTCGGTGGTCTGCATATACCACCGACCTTGGAAAATTTTTTATATGAAAAGCCAAGGTAGGGAGAACAAGGATGGTTTTTCAGAGCTCGTATAACTTTTTGCACGTAGAAACCTTAGGAATTATTCTCAATATGTTTAGTTTTCTATGTCCTGCACTCTAATACTAGACAGTTCAATCTCTAGTTCAAACACTATTAACTAAAATGCGTTCGACTTGATTCTTGAAATGGTTACGTTGGCTGCCTTTCATTAGGTCCAGTCTGAAATCAACAAAACCTTTATAGTATCTTTTCATCTTTGTTACTGAGCTGCATCTCAACTAGGTATTATGCTTTTAGGTAGCTAGAACTAGGGAACTCGCTGATAGTTCTTGTGACCGAAGCTTTTAACATATTTTGTAATGATCGCAACGCTCTTACGCGGATTCAAAATAAAGATCTACTTTTTCTATAAATTTTTTCCTTAGTATTTTTCATATTTTCCGCATATTATTTGGTCACTTGTCGTTGGCTCTTGCACAGAATCCAGACCTTGAGGAAAGTAAGGTATTCTTCAATTTTCCCGATCACGGATAAAAGATAGTGTGAATTTTGGTTCCTAGTATGTAACCTTGAATATTACTGTATGACCAGATCGGCAATCCACAATTCACCAGAAACATCTATATAAGAACAAAAAACTAGCGTATAACCCAGAATCACTAACCATAAGAAAAATAAATCCAACAACCAAACACTTAACAAAGCTATTAACGCTTACAAAAAAAAAAGCTAAACCTACTAGCAAAACCAGACAAGATCTTCGACCAAAACGAGAAATTCTCCCAACATATCCTAACAACGTAAAATTACTTTACTTAGAGGAAAAACATTTTTTCAGAAAAATCAAGGCGTCACAAACTTTCAAAAATATGTTTCAAAACTCGAACAAATTACTAGAACAGTCTGTGCGCTACTATTAATCAACAACTAACACAAGTTAGAAAAGACAAGTACTATGTCTTACGTCACGTTTGTCGACTGGCCTCGATAGACAAATCAACCATTCTCAAAATAAACGCTTAGCCCGACCTGCTCCTCTCATAGAATTGGTCCTCAAACATCCGACACAAGGATAAGCGCGCTATAGAAATACAAAATTTTGGTCAGTACTTCTAAGACTAAAACTGTGAACAGAATACTAGATTTCAGATCAATGCAAATCAGATAAGCCGATAACTCATCGCAGATTTCAATATCAAGACAGAGTCAGGTTCAAATCGTAAACAAGTCAAGTAAGCCGGTATCGACCCCGCATACTCCAGGCACAAAAATAAACCTAGGGCTTACCCTAACTCTAATCTTAACTCTCAAAGGCATAGTATCACTGATACGAGATACAAACTTGCCTCTTCGTTGATACTTGGAAATTCGTAACTTCTCCAAAATCCTAAATCATAGTAGTTATGGTGAAGAAGTTATCCCACTTTTAACCGAAGTGATTCCAGTTTACCCTGTTTCGAGATTTGGCAATTTCTTCTTGTCTAATCAAACCAGAATGAATAACGATGTAAGAATATTAATGTGGACTCATAAATCAGTGGATCATGACCCTGAAGTTGAATCAATATCATAGGAGTTATGATGAAGAAGTTATCCCACTTTTAACCGAAGTGATTTCAATTTACCCTTTTTGGAGATTTGACAATTTCTTCTTGATACTAATAAAACCAGAATGAATCATGATGTAAGAAGCTTGATTTGGACTCATAAATCAGTGTAATGCCTTCTCTGACTCTTGTCCAACATGTATCAGAGGCGCAGGTGTCTAGACCGAGGAGTGAAGTCTGCTTTTCCGCTCATCTCAACATGCTTACCTCTTCATGTCGGGGGGGGTTTTTTTTTGAAGCTAAGATGAAGATCCCTGGATGCATTGTGGCTGCTTCAAACATTCTCAGCAATGAAGGTGCGGTCATTCCTTTGGCTGCCACCAGATAGCCTAACGCATTTATTGCGTTCATCTGCACCCATCCTCATGCGGCGCAATGGAAAGCCGGGAAGGACAGCTTGCGAATCAAATGTGTCTATTGGCATGTTAGTCTGCATCATGGTCACATATAGCATTCAGATGCCATGTTCTCAAGCAAACGTTTTCTTATTAATTAAAAATCCAAGCAAGAAGTGGTTAGCTTTCTAGTCTGAGAGCCTCGCGCGATTTCACATGAAGAAAAAGGTGTAGTCTTTGAACATGAAGAGTTCAAGAGGAAAAGGAGAGAAAGGTTCATGGAAGGAGGAGACAAACGGGCGCCCACCAAAAAGCTCACTCTCCTGCCATGATTCCATGGGAGTTTCAAGGACCACTAAACACCTAGTTCTAAGGTGGTTATAAGGAAACTCTTTCTCTTGTTTGTAAAGCTTTGAGAATTTGAACTGATATGAAATGGTGTTGTGATTGTGGTGTGTGATTGAGATTAATAAACCTGAGGATTTCTTCAAAAAAGTTGCCTAAATAAATTTGAAAAATTTGTTTAGAAACTGATTGTTCCAGGATGTAAATGAGGCTTGTGGAAGTGACCAGATATGAAAAGCGTGACGTCTGACTCAAGACTCTTGGTTATGAGTTGTGCTAGATCGCATGCGATAGACTATGTGTTTCTGCAATCTACATCTAGTAGCTGTCATTAACTTGAATACTCTGAATAAGGTATATGCCATGGGACCTACTCGATGTAAGTTTTATGATAAGTGTTTGCTAGACCTCAGTTTAAAAAATTTTCGTTGAGCATTGATAGTATTGATTGTGTCTGATCTTGTTGCTACATGTTTAGAAAACTGGTTTAAAGGTGCTCCATACTATCATATATGGTTACTGTCTTAAGATTGAGCACTTAGTTTTAAAAGACTAAGGATGTGGGTTAAGACAGTAAAGAATGCCTAAGTAAGCTTGTATTGAATCTGAAATGATCTTACTTGTTGCCTTCAGAGAAGTACTTCCTCAAAGATGTGAACTAGCCTAATTGCTTTGATTCAATCTTGTGCAAAGCTTGAGACATTTGTCGGGATTCAAGCTTGATGATTAGGTCAAAGGCTTGATCTCAAATGTTTGTTTTCTGATTCTTCTTGGCTGGAGTTTAGCTGATGTTTTCAGGATTCACAAAAAGTGTCTTGGTTTCACTAAGATTCACATCCGAGTCTGATTAAAGCCCGGCTCAGAATAGGCAGCAACGAACGCATCCCCAACCATGGAGCATTGGATCCGAGTTACCATCATTGTGATGAAATTGCAACATAGATTCAGGGATGGCAAATGCCCTGTCCGTCACTTGGACTGCCTCATCTAGAGGTGCGGGAAGTCACTGCAAGCTCACTTGCAAGCTTGGACCACCAAATCTAATCCAAGCTTGAGGAGGGGAGTTAAGGAGCTATCAAAGCGGTTCAAAGAGGGAGCCCATTGCAAGCCGCTGAAGAAGGAGCCCATTTGGGTTTATGGTATGGCGTGTCTAGACAAGAGACTTTGCAGAAGGGTTTCTTGGCTATGGAAGATGAAAAAACTTAGCAGATGCAGCTTCTAGTGTGAAGGTGGGTGGTGCTTTGAGATGACACCTTCCACAAGCACGTCCAATCAAGATGGCAAGTGATTAAGGCCTGTTTGCAATGGAGTGTGATGCA